>LBNU01004342.1:11261-80792 GCA_014162995.1 Artemisia annua | reverse complement strand
ATGTAATATGATGAGTGTGTACATCATAGTAGTTTTTTCCGTAAGTCCATCGGTCGTGCAAGATTCTTTTGTTATAGCCCACTTTTTTTTAGCATGACAAACGCTTGTTCCAAATCTTTATTTGTTGCTTCATGAGCTGCTTTATATCTTATTCGCTTCGTATCATGTGCACCCGACTGTGAAATCGACTTAACAATAACATACCATTTAGGATAGATCCCGTCAGTAAGAAAATATCACCATTTATAAGTCACGTCATTAGCCACAAAAGAAACCTTTGGTGTTGTCTCGTCTTGGAGATCGTTGAACAAAGATGATTGACATATAATGTGGATGTCGTTATTCGCCCCTAAAATACCAAACAACGCATGCCAAATCAATAAATCTTGTAAGTCACCCGCATCCAATAAAATGATTAGATTTTACTTGTGATCACCTCTATAATATTGAGCAAGTTATGCATTTAGGCAACTAGTCCACTCCCAATTTGTACGATCAATGCTTCTTAACATCACAAGAAACCTATGTTTCTCCTCGTGATATGCATAGAGTTTCAACATCAGTATGAATAGGTCTTCGTAAAATCTCCTCTCCATATAAGTCCATAATAGCCATACAGAAATGTTCAAGAAAATCACAGAAAGTTTTCGCACTCATTTGAAAGTATTAATCTAGAGCATCAAGAACGATGTTGCATGTGAATTGACGAAGTGCAAAGTTACACTTCATCAATTCAAAAATGCCAACTCTTCCTGAACCCATTACCTAGTTGAAAATACGAAGAATGATCAGGTACATCCTGAACAATGCATGTGAATAGTGATCGTCTCAATTGGAACCGCTTACGGAATGCATCTTCGTAATACATCGGGTTTTTAGAGAAGTAAGTGGCAACTAGACGATTATGAGTATCGTAACAATCTCTATTTATTGTGATTCTTGGTAACGAGCCTTTTTTTTTTTTTTTTTTTTTTTTTTTTTTTTAATTTCCAGCTTGATAATTCACATTATTTGTCGCCGTCTTTTTTAAAACTCTAGTTTCATTCTATTAACTTCTTCTTCTTCATCTAAAGATGTAACATATGAATTATTCGGAATCCATTTGTTGTGAGAAATGAGAAATGCGTATTTGTGTTAATGAGATTGAACATGTTTTGAAAGTGTTTATAAAAATGAAACGACGTTGGGGAACTAAAAAATGTTTTATTATTATTATTATTATTATTATTATTATTATTATTATTTTCTTAATACCAAATCACCAACAATTTTTTTTTCAACTGTTGACATCCGTCTCCTTCACACGCAATTCGGTCTTGTGGTCGACTGATTTCTCCCCAAAACACACCCAAGACGCGTCCTTAAAGGTGTTTTTCTAACAAGACGCGTCGTATAAGGCTCAAGACGCGTCCTTGAGACCTTATTACGACCAGCCCTAATAGTCTTTAATCCTTCGTACGCAAGATATTAAACAACCAACTGGGCTAGCTCAGTTGGCCACCAAGGGTAACCTTGGGGAGGTTTCCTTGGAGAGGTCTCAGGTTCGAGTCTCACCATGGACCTTCAGGAGCCCAAAATAAATAGAAGCAGGAGTGGGGTTTTGCGAGCTCGAATCACTAACTACTAACTCGCCGTTCAAAAAAAAAGAAAAAAAGAAAAAAAATCTAATTTTCCAAACAACATGGAACGTATGAGTTGACGTGGTCTACTACGGTTGAATTTATAATGCCATTGTAAGGTCTACATACAAACTCAAATAAATAGAACGCTTGGTCTACTATTTGTTTTCAAAAAAGTTTCAAGCTGACCAAATAAAGCTTCTTTGGTTGGGGATGAATTTTGAAAACACATACTGTAACTTATAACTCTATAAAACTTCATTCCAAACAGACCATTTAATATTACTTTTCACATAAAAATTGTATGAATCAAAAATCTGTTCTATTTGTGAAACGTCAAATTGCACATGTTGATGCATACTTTTGTAACTTACAAGGGTTTGTTATACATAGGCTTACTTAAGTCTTTTTCAACACAAGTTTGGGATGTCGGCTTTGTATTATTAAAGCTAAAAGTTTATGCATACCTGTGTAATTGTATCAGGGGTACGTTAATCTTTATTTTCAAGTGTTTTTACAACTTTTTGTTGTTTAATGATAATATCACTTCATGCTTAACAACAAAAAAAAAAAAAAAATTCATAATTTTGTTAACTACAGTGAAAACCTATTTCATTTGGCATGAAAATGTCTAATATCTTAAACATTTTCACAATTAGGGAGACAAAATTCATGTCTAAGCAATTCATCATACAATATGTGGAATGTATATTTATCTTTCATAATCCTCACCACTAATTTTGCCATGTGTCGTGATTATACAGATAGTCATATATTTAAGCATGAAGTTTAGTCATGTAAATCATTTCTTTTGAGATAGATGTGATGTTTATATAGCTTTAAAAAGTTTATGTATAGTAGAGATATGTATATACAACCAAAAAATTTAAGAATTGACATAAATCAATTCCAAATCCTTATTAAAGTTTGCCATAGTGGATGCGAGTAAAGGTGAAAAAAACTCTAAGAGCACCGGGTAAAGTAGCGAGGGAGCCTCGCTAAGACCCTCACCACTGCACTGGTTGTGTGGTTCGCCAAGACCCAAACCAAGTTTTTGGCGTGCGTGAAATTGGGAAATTTGCATTTTTTTTATTATTTTTATTTTTATTTATATTGCAAATGCAACGGCTACGGCTAGTTGCCTTTTTTTTCTTTTTTTCTTTCTTTTATTTAAAAAAAAAAAAAAAAAAAAAAAAAAAAAAGCTTACACTTTAATTTTTTTTTACAAAACTATTTTTCATTCTATATAAACCCCTTTTACATACAAACTAAAATTTTTCACTTTCATTTCCACTTTATTATATCGCAAAAAATGTCTCAATATCCAAATGATAAATTTTTCAAGGATACCGCAACATCCAAACTTATCACTTCGTCAAATCCTGCCACACCTTCATCCGTAAACTCAATATCTTCCTCATCAACCTCAGTTTGCTCTGTTTAGTAGCCAATAGACTATACCACCATACACAACCGAACAATATTATCTTCAACAATAGCTACTACTTCAACAACAATTTCAACAACTTCAACAAAATCCACCATAATTCTATCCACCACAACAACCACAACCACAACCACCACTATTACCACAAACTGAACAAGCACCACAAAAAACTCGTGAAGAAAAAGCGCAACGAAAAGACAAAAGACCCACCAAAAAAACAACCACCACCACCACCAAAAATCTCGAAAATCTAGTCACTCGTTGGACGCCCAAAGGAGGACGAGTTATTAGTCACGTGTTATGTTGCAGTTTCTGATGATAGCCAAGTTGGAAATTACCAAGATAAGCAATGTTTTTGGAGCAAGGTTCTTAATGAGTTCAATTCATCTTCTCACCACAAATGTACCAAGGATATGATTACGGGGAAGTGGGAAGCGTTGAATGATAATTGCCAAAAGTTCAACAGTATCTTACAAATGTTTAAGGCGTTTGAGTATAAGTGGTGAAAACGAGGTTGATCTTTTGAACCAGAGTAGGAGTGCGTTTAAGGACAAGACAAAAGAAAGATGGTTTACTCAAGACGGGCAATTGGAAATCTTGAGAAAACACCCAAAGTTGGATGTTGCCGAACCGTTGATCCGATTGATGTCACCGGACATACCGAGCTATTTGGAGATAATCCGAGAACACATCCCCAGACAAACAACGTGCAGCAAAACACAAAATCGGAGACCACGTCAACCACAACAGGGGAGTAACCCGCAAGATTTTGGGGAGTCTTTATAAAATGAATTTAGACTCAAACGGGGGGCCGCTCAAGATATATACGCGGTGTGTAAAGTAAAGGATCTTACAATAATGAAGTTGGAAGAAATGACGTTTCTCGACACTAGCACCGCGAGGTTATCGGAGGAGGATGCCTTCATCATCAACATGCAATAAAAAGAAATCCGAGCAATTTATAGAATGAACCACAATTAGTCATCTACGTTAATCTTTTTTAGTTTTAGTTTTTTAGTCTTTTAGTGTAATTTGTTTTTTTATTTTAATAAATGAAAAATTAGTTGATTTGGAAAAAAATAGAAAAAAAACAACAACGATGGGTCTTAAAAGTGAGGTTTTGGCTTAAGTTACTGAAGAGAGTGTTTTTTGCTGTGTGAGTAAGAGGTAACTGAAAAGCGAAAAAGCTGAAATGACATTGATGTGACAATTTGGCTGGTGCTCCAATAATTACTAAATCTTGAAAATCAAGTTTATGATTTATAGTTTGCAAAACAGTTTCATCACTTTTTGATGATTGAAAAAATTGTCAACCTTTCAATATTATTCTGTTTACACTTTTTTGTGATGATTCTTTTTCTTCATTCCCAACTATAGAATAGTGTGATACACATCATATATTGCTAAAAAAAAACGAGTTATGACCCAACAACCTTAGCTTCTCGAATTTGTGCAACTTTCATCATTGAGATCCATTGACTCATGTGTTAAAACCTCAAATTCATGACCTCAATCCCCATATCCTTTAATAAATTGTCATAAATCATATTCTAACATTTCACAAAAGGGAAAGATTCGTCACTAATTGTTAACGTTTTTAGCATGCGACTTAATGAGCCGTTGACATGAAAAGCAATAAAAAGTAAAAGCAGGGGTGAAGTATGCAAAACATTGAAACATGAAGGACCTTAATGAAACTACTAGCAACTTTTTACCGGCAAAACTGTCTTTCAAAAAATAGTTTAATATAAACAGATAATACACCACAATGATAATTTTTTCAATAACCTTATCTGGATACCGCAACATCCAAACTTATCATCTTCGCCAAATCCTGCCACACCTTCATCCGTAAACTCAATATCTTCCTCATCAACCTCAGTTTGCTCTGTTTAGTAGCCAATAGACTATACCACCATACACAACCGAGCAATATTATCTTCAACAACAACTACTACTTCAACAACAATTTCAACATCTTCAACAAAATCCACCATAATTCTATCCACCACAACAAACACAACCACAACCACCACTACTACCACAAACTGAACAAGCACCACAAGAAACCAGTGAAGAAAAAACGCAACGAAAAGACAAAAGACACGCCAAAAAAACAACAACCACCACCACCACCAAAAATCTTGAAAATCTAGTCACTCGTTGGACCCAAAGGATGACGAGTTATTAATCACGTGTTATGTTGCGGTTTCTGATGATAGCCAAGTTGGAAATTACCAAGATAAGCAATGTTTTCGGGGCAAGGTTCTTAATGAGTTCAACTCATCTTCTCACCACAAATGTACCAAGGATATGATTACGGGGAAGTGGGAAGCGTTGAATGATAATTGCCAAAAGTTCAATGGTATCTGCAAATGTTTAAGACGTTTGAGTATAAGTGGTGAAAACGAGGTTGATCTTTTGAACCAGAGTAGGAGTGCCCTTTAAGGACAAGACAAAAGAAACCTTTAAGGACAAGACAAAAGAAAGATGGTTTACTGAAAGCAGGCAATTGGAAATCTTGAGAAAACACCCAAAGTTGGATGTTGCCGAACCTATTGATCCGTTTGATGTCACCGGACATAAGAGCTATTTGGAGATAATCCGAGACCACATCCTCAGACAAACAACGTGCAACAAAATACAAAATCGGAGACCACGTCAGCCACAACGGGGGAGTAACCCGCAAGATTTTGGGGAGTATTTATAAAATGAATTTAGACTCAAACGGGGGGCCGCTCAAGATATATACGCGGTGAGTAAAGTGAAGGATGTCATCATGAAGTTGGAAGAAATGACGTTTCTCGACACTAGCACCGCGAGGTTATCGGAGGAGGATGCCTTCATCATCAACATGCAATAAGAAGAAATCCGAGCAATATATAGAATAGACCGCAATTAGTCGTCTACGTTAATCTTTTTTTAGTTTTCGCATTTTTTAGTCTTTTTTATTGTAATTTGTTTTTTAATTTTAATAAATGAAAAATTAGTTGATTTGAAAAAAAAATAGAAAAAGAAAAATAACGATGGGTCTTAAAAGTGGGGTTTTGGCTTAAGTTACTGAAGAGAGTGTTTTTTGGTGTGTGAGTAAGAGGTAACTGAAAAGCGAAAAAGCTGAAATGGCATTGATGTGACACTTTAGCTGGTGCTCCAATAATTACTAAATCTTTAAAATCAAGTTTATGATTTATAGTTTGCAAAACAGTTTCATCACTTTTTGATGATTGAAAAAATTGTCAACCTTTCAATATTATTCTGTTTACACTTTTTTGTGATGATTCTTTTTCTTCATTCGCAACTATAGAATAGTGTGATACACATCATATATTGCTAAAAAAACGAGTTATGACCCAACAACCTTAGCTTCTCGAATTTGTGCAACTTTCATCATTGAGATCCATTGACTCATGTGTTAAAACCTCAAATTCATGACCTCAATCCCCATATCCTTTAATAAATTGTCATAAATCATATTCTAACATTTCACAAAAGGGAAAGATTCGTCACTAATTGTTAACGTTTTTAGCATGCGACTTAATGAGCCGTTGACATGAAAAGCAATAAAAAGTAAAAGCAGGGGTGAAGTATGCAAAACATTGAAACATGAAGGACCTTAATGAAACTACTAGCAACTTTTTACCGGCAAAACTGTCTTTCAAAAAATAGTTTAATATAAACAGATAATACAGCAACCATTTTTTTGAAGATGCTAAGCTTCAAGCTCACTCTCTATCTTTCTCTCACACACAGTACAACACACACAGGAACAAAGACATAGGACATATGAAGAGGTTAAATGCTGGATTTGATATGTGGGGTGACCAATAACGGTTAACTTTTCTTGAAATCAAGATTCTGTTCATAAGTTGTTATCTTTTTCTTTGCTCAGCCCGATCTCACCCACTTTCTGTTCTTTGTTTTTTCGAAGCGAAGAATCTTTTATTTTTCGCAATTTCCCTATTGATGTAAACTATTGCTTTGCTTTCTCTATCAAAGATTCCCATTTCTTTACTTTGATAAAAATGCAAACTTTTTCAGCAATTAATGATGCCATTCTTCTTCAATTCCACCTATCTATCTCCATCTCTCTCTGCTACCTTTCTTTTTTCTTTCATAGACGACGCTTTTTCCCTCTCTCTCTCTCTCTCTCGTGGTCCTTTTCATTTACGCCTTTGCTTTTTTGCCTTCTTCAGACTCCGGTGGCAAGTCTATACATACGTACACAAGCCCATCAATTATGTCTTCTTCTGGGAACTTCAATCACCTCTCTCAGCCTTACGGTACGGAAAATTTCTTATGGCTGAATGAATCTTATATTTTAAATTTCTCAAAAAATAACTTCTCTTCTTCCCACGCAGAGAGGAAATCTTGGTTTATGAGATGGCTGAGTAAGCTTTTTAGAGTTGGTTCTAGTAATCGCGGGCAGATTGGTGGTGCACATCGTCCTGCACATTTTATTGGGGACGAAAATATGGTTCTGCGTGCTCCTGTTAGATCCTTGGTAAATACTAGTTTGTTTATTTCATTGTGGTTTTATATTATATCGACCGAAAACACATAAAAAAACTTTGCGTGAATGTTTAGAAAGTATGTTTTGAATGATAGTGCTAAGTAAAAAGTATGCACTTTTTTTTTTGTTTCATGTAAGGCTGTAACTACTTTACTTTTGATGTTCTTGATCTGAAAACCCCACTTGCTCCCTTAAAGATCATTGGAATTTCCTTTTGATTCGTATTCTGAAATATGACTGAACACGAAATCACATATTAAAAGCTTTCAAATTTCATTAGGACAATCGTTCAAGGACTGATAAAGAGAAGGAAGAATTAGATCGAGCAATTGCACTTTCTTTAGAGGAAGGATTGAAGAAACCAAATGGTAACTCTCTTTTTTTTATCTAGTGTTAATTGATTGCAGATAAATATTTTTGTGTTTGGGTTGTTCAGGTTATGGGTGGCAATCTAAGAATGAAGACGATCTTGCAAAATCTGTTCAGGACGACCTTCATTCTTCATATCCTCCATATGTTCCTAGAGAATATCAGCCAATGGCATATAGGTAGTTACGCGTTGCGTTTCTTTTATGTCCTTTTGATTAATCAATATGCATTTTCTCATCCCAAAATGGCTATTAAGGATATCTTTGAACGATCTTCTTTCCACCTCTCATGAAAATTGCAGACTATGTGGTGGCTGCAATCGCGACATTGGTTATGGAAATTACTTAGGATGCATGGGGACCTTTTTCCACCCTGAGTGCTTTTGTTGCCGTGCTTGTCGTTACCCAATCACAGAACAAGAGGTAATTTTTTACCTTTTTTGTTGGTCATTTCCATTTGGTTTTTGTAGGTCCAGTGATGGTGTTAAATGATTTCTTATTGGTTTCTTTTTCTGTTGATTCAAGTTTTCCCTATCAGGGAAGGATGCATACCACAAGACTTGTTTCAAAGAGCTGACACATCCCAAATGTGAAGTCTGCTTTCAATATGTAATGATCTGATCATATTTAGCTACCTTTACATTGACGATTGATATTAAAATGCTAAGCTTTGAATCTAACTTTTGTTAAAGATTCCAACAAATGAAGCTGGATTGATTGAGTATCGATGCCACCCATTCTGGTCCCAAAAATATTGTCCTGCACATGAGCATGATAACACAGCACGATGCTGTAGTTGTGAACGATTAGAGGTACTGATTCTGAGATCTTTAATATTAATATTTTATCTAATCAAGAATCCATTTATTTGATGTTTCAATGTTTCTGTTTGTAAGTCTGTGAATGCAAGATACATATCTTTGGGAGATGGGCGGAGTTTATGTTTAGAATGCATGGAATCCGCGATAATGGATACTGGTGACTGTCAACCACTTTACCACACTATTAGGGACTACTATGAAGGAATGAACATGAGACTTGATCAACAAATTCCCATGTTACTAGTCGAAAGACAAGCCCTTAATGAAGCAATTGTTGGGGAGAAACATGTAAAAGATCGTTTCTTTTTCCAGTTATTATTGTTTTCAGCTTCAAAATTTCTGATCTGGTATATCTTCTTTTCAGGGCTTTCATCACATGCCTGAGACTCGGGGTCTTTGCCTTTCTGAGGAGCAGACAGTTGCAAGTGTAAGTTCTTTTTTTTTTTTTTTTTTTTTTTNTTTTTTTTTTTTTTTTTTTGTTCTTTCCCAATTGACCTTTCTTCATCACTTGGTGTGGTTGATCAGATGATAATATATTCTATTATTTCTGAGTTACAGATACTCAAAAAGCCTAAAATTGGGGGTCATGGATTAATAGGAATGAAAACCCAACCTCAGAAATTGACACGAAGATGTGAAGTTACAGCCATTCTTGTTCTTTATGGTCTCCCGAGGTAAAGTTGGATGCTTTTTCCCTTTTCTGTGAACAGTGAACGCTATCTTTTGAAACAAAGTGACACGAAATCATATTGCAGACTACTAACCGGTGCCATTCTTGCTCACGAGTTGATGCATGGTTGGTTACGTCTTAAAGGTAACTAGACACGCTTTTACTTAAAAGAAACTTCGGAACATTCATCTTTATGCTCATAGTAAGGTTATATTTCATGATAGGACAGGCTACCGAAACTTAAATCCCGATGTAGAAGAAGGCATATGTCAGATGCTTTCATATATGTGGCTTGAATCAGAGATCATGCCCGGATCAACCTCATCTGCCCCCTCCTCATCTTCTTCAGTTTCAAAGAAAGGTGGAAAGTCAAGGGTCGAGAATAAACTCGGTGAGTTCTTCATGCATCAAATACATCATGATGCTTCCCCAGCATATGGAGGAGGATTCCGAGCTGCTAACACAGCCGTGAATACATACGGCCTGCGTCGTACACTTGATCACATTAAACTAACTGGAAGCTTTCCCCTGTAATTGATTCATTCATCTGCTTTACTCGAGTCATTGGAGATTTACTAATTCGTCCTTCAAGGACAAGAAGGACAAGGCAGATCATAGAGGCTTGACAAAGGACCCCAAGTTTTTGTGGGGTCATTTCGAGGAATACATGATGGAAATATGAGTTGCTGATAAATAAGTCTTCTATGTTCCAATAAACTTCACAAGTGTTTTCTTTTTATATTGTATTTGGAAATTAACACACACACACACACACGAAACAAAAAAATAGATTATATTTTGATTTAGAGAGAGAGAGAGAAAAAAAAAAAAAAAAAAATGGAGGTATATGTTAATGTGTACTATGGATATTGGTTTACTGGGAAAAAAAATTGTTTTAGCTAGTTGAGCTTTTCTGGTTGTTTCTTCAAATATATATCCCCCATAAGGTATATTTCTTTCATGATCTCAAGCTTGTGTAATAATCTCAATATATATAAAATGTACACATTCAGAGGATTTTTTGAATCAGTAAACATGATCTCAAGCTTGTGTAATAATCTCCCGTTTTCCGTCTAATCTGTACAAGGGAAATGATGTTTTACAGGCTTAAACGGTTTATATATGTGAATAACAGTGCATACCGAGGTTTTCTTTGTGGTAAACTTCCAATCAAGTTAATTAAATAGCCATGGCTATTATCAGGCATCTATATCTGATAACACTTGCTTAAGTTTCTCGTATGTCATGAACACGATTCCAATGCTGGGTACCACCTTGTAATATTCGGGCAGAATTCCTCTGTACAAGCCACGTACACCTTCAGCTCGTAGTATGTGCCCAAATGTACCAAACACACCTGTTTTATAAACTCGGGCCCTACCACCTGCTCCTTCCAACTGCATCCGCCGCCTCACAAGATCCAAAGGGAATGATACTGCAGCATATAGATCATACTTTTAGGAAACGAGAGACTACTTGTCAAATACCCAAAAATACCATCCAAAAAAGACAATACCAACAACATACATGCAGCTAGAAGTAAGCATCTTCAAAAAAAAATTCAAACAAATTCCTGTTCTGAAATAACTCTCAGACAAGGTTGGCCGAACTATAGTTACACAATTTTCTGCTTTCAATTGCATTAGAAGCTGTTAGGATTTAGTTATGCTATTGTTGTCACTAACAAACTGGTAAAGGGAGCCACAGTGAGAAGCATACCTCAGGCAAAAGAGGGACGCCTCTCACAATGTTTCGCTCCATAAACAAAGTTAGCTAGCCTGTAGTGACCCGACAATAACCAACTGCAAATTTTAAAGATCAAGGTTAACAGCAAGATGTAGTTATCCAAGCGATATCTGATGCTGAGAATTTAAAGACAGACTACATAAAATAAATCAAATGATCATGTTTGGCTCTAAGGGACACATTTATAGTTTGTTTTTCTCCCACAACTAGATGAACCTCTGTGTTTGAGCTGATGCCTGATGGTCTTGTTAAACACATTATAATCACTAACCTGTTGATGATGCAATGCCTGAAAGACTGCCACAAGCCAGGCTCACCATGATGGTAGAATCATGTGGTCTGTAACCAACAAATTAAGATTGAAGTTTGGAAATAAAGAAAAAAAAATGTAGATAAACTAAAGTTTAACTGCATGACATGAAACACGACATTATAACAATACGCGTATTTGGTAACAGCTACCTCTGCAACTGCCAGTAAGATCTCACGGTATCGTAAACTGAAAAGCTAATTGCTAGATTGGGACCAACACCCTGTAAAATCATGAAGTCACTGGTCAGCAGAAAGATAAGTAGATGCTAAAAGTAACTAGATAACATTGGTTATAGAATAATACCAATAAGCAAGCACCGAGTCCCTTGTAGAGTCCAAAGATGCCCTCTTCCTTACTAATGGTACACAACGCATGCCATATACCTCTATAGTAGTTTACATTTGTCTGCAATAGCATAAAATGAATATTAAATAATCATATTTGGAAAGAACAAAAAGTCAAATCAAGTAACAACAGATTTCAAATGAAGCAATAAGAAAGTTGTGGACGCTACATAAAAGCAGAGATCATAGTAGTCTTAATAGTGATCACAAATATGCAAAATGACGTGCATGTTCCTAATTTGTTACCTGTGCCGAAAGACGTGTTCTAACAAGATCCAAAGGATATGTTACAGAAGCGGCAGTTATACCAGCTAAGCCGCCGCCTGCAAGTCGTACAAACACATCTGCACCAAAATTTGTCTTGTGACTTTCTACTCCCGACATCAACTGTATTAACTGCAATGATCAAAGTGAAAAATAAGAACTGTGAAACTGAACGATTTTTGAATTGGCTAGTAGCAAAGCACATTTGAACCAACATTCTTATATCTTTCGAATGCGTAAAAGCTAATGGACGAGTAAGGCAGACGGTGAGCAATTGTAACCAAATTCCCCTTCCAGAATGCCCGAAATCCTTCTTCATTAACAATACGTGAAGCCTCACGCCATATACTAGCCTTTCTCAAAGTAGCAACATCAGAGTGCATGCCTTGCACCTACAAAATCAATAAATCCCATATCAACAAATGTACAATCAAACAACCGAAGAAACAAAACAACATTAAGATATTTATTCCATACAACAAGGTTCAATGTCATGTATTAATGCCACATTTTCAGATAAACCATAGAGTTGCTCTGTATGATTCAACTGTCAAAGAGTATATCATTAAATTATATCATTCCGTGTTCGAGCAGTTTATAATTTATAGAAGCACAGACCTAAATGTATTTCCTAGGACAAATACTTGAAACATGTTTTTAACAATTAACAATATGTGTTACAAATAAATTACTATTTAAGATTTAATAATGGTTACAATAACATTTTTTTTTCATGTAACTTAACTTCAATAATAATTACAAATAAACAGGACACAGTTTAATCGGTTTCAAATATTTCTGAATAAAATTAATAAAAGGGCTTATTATCTAAAAAATTATCTTACTTGTCACTTTTTGTACTATCCTTAGGATCCGACTATTTAATAACTAACTTTTTACATTTCGATTATTCTGTGTATCGATTTCCAAAAATACTTGATTCTATACTAAAAATACGTCAATCGATACACAGAATAATCGAAATTCAAAAAGTGACAAGTAAGATACATTTTCAGACAATTACTGCTTTATAAAATTATAAAAAGAAGGATAGATTGATTAATAACCTGAAAGAGAATAGTGAGACGAGCAAGAGGAGCAGTACAAGTTTTACTAACAGCACCGGCAACACCACCAGCGACTAGTTGAGAAACTGCTCCGATCTGAGATCTCTGCACCGGTCTCACCCGCACCCTTGCTTCTGTTTGCATGTTGAATTAATTAATTTCTTTCTATTTTTAGAAAGTTATGGTATTTCACAGTTTTTGAAATGGAAACCTAGTTGATCCAGATTATTGAATATACTGTAACTGTTTGCACGAAAAACGAAGCTGTTAATTATATTTAATTATTACTAGTATTGTTTTCCAAAGTAGTTCATGGTTTTCTAAAGTATGCGTGGTTTTGACGAAGACTCATTAAACGACGTGGCGTCGTTTCCAAGTGTAGTTATTTCCGAGTATAGTATTTGTCACTTTCTTTTTTTTGAAAAAATATTGTTTTTTATTACCAAAGTTACTTAAAGTGGTTAGGGTGCGTTTGGTATGTGGGTGTCACAATCAAGGATTGGATTGACTCCCATTAATTGTTGTTTGGTTTGTATTTTGAAAATGAAGCTTGGAATCGTGGAATGAAAATTGAATCCGGTTGCACATGGTAGGTTTTCTGATTTATTTCTTAGCATTTCTGACAACAGTAGGCCCAACCAAGTATTGAGTGGATTTAAATTTTTCATTTTTAGTTAGCCACAGTCTTTTTCTCTTTTTAACATTATATATATGTTTTTTTATCTATTAAATAATAATATATAATATAAAATTTTTATTTTATTTCTACCTCCAATATAATAATATATTTTCTCTCTCCTATTTTTTTCTCAAACTTTTCCCAAATCTTTCAAACTATTCCCAAATCTAAATCTTATTCTAAACTCACCTACAAACCAAACGGGCTAGTAATTATTTTCATGTCAACGCTAAATTACCATTCAACACACCATTAAATTCATCACTAAACAGGTGTTATGGTCACTACCAAACCAAAAATATAAAAATACCACATGATATACTCTCAAAAACACACATGCAAAAGAAAAAAGTGGGAAACCGTCTGCTTAGTGCAGACCAGTAAATGATTGCAAAAAGTTGGGTCTTGGCGCGTGGTGGGTGGCCATTGCCATTGTCTTAGCGCATGATCATGCTTGGTGGTGGTGGTAAACCACCCACCATAGTGCATAGTCTTAGAAGAAAGCACACTCATTAATTTTTATGCATCGACAAAGATAAATGCATTTTCTTATTATTTTTTCATGTTTATTTGAAATATTAGCCAGAATTTCTTCTCACTTTTCTCATTTCAATTATTTTTCTTACTAAGTACTTCCCTTATTAGGTGGTAAAAAAATTAGTCATTCAACTTGGATCCATTTTAAAAAGTGCGCATGATCAATCGAAAATTTTTCATTGGTTTTGCTAAATATTTCCCTAATTAAAAGCTATAAGAATTAAAATTATACATAGATGTTGATACATTAAAGCGCTTGGGTTGATTATCATCCAAGTGATCGATTGAGTTGTTATCAGTTTATCACAAAACGGATTCTCTTGAACTGCTAACACATGGGCTTAAAGTCATGGGTGGAGATATACTTAATCTCCAAAGTGGGATGCTGTAAAGTGGTAGAGGTGTCTCACATTTATTTGTTGTCCAATTATAAATACATATCGACATGTTTCTCTTTTTTGATAACGTGGTATTTGATTTTTTTTGATAACGTGGTATTTGATTTATGCTAAGTAAAAGATACCAACATTGATTCATTTATTTTTTTTTTTGGTGCAAGGTGAATTTATATTAACTTCCAAATATTTACAAAGCTTGGAACCAAATAAACCTGTTTTGGACATCTCCCAAAACAGAGAAAAACAGAACATATACTATCTCTATTATCAGACATCCAACTATATCTGATAGTACTATACAAGAAGACAATAACAGACCATACTCTTCTGCATATTCCTTCACTTCTTAATCAGCAAACCATTCCAAGTCTATTCCATCATCAAATTCACCTTATAATGCACCTTAACCATCTAGCTACATTTCCAAATCTCTTTCCATCAAAACCATTCAACCTGCCACCACAATGGCTAAGATAGATAAGAGTTTGGCTTCACTAGGCACCCATAACCTCTCCACTGTAGGGGCTATACCAGTTGTGTTACATTTCCATCTACTACAATGGCATCACACAACTGGGAACACACACCCTACAGTGAGTACCAACCATTCCTCCTTGGTAGTGTATAGCATGGACCAAGTAGGTTCATCTTTCACTCCTCACTATTCCATGCTTCATACACTGCCCTCCATGTTCACTACCCTTCACAACTGGAAACCTACTTTATGACCTATGCATACATTTGCTATTCTCTATTTACTACAGTCCCCAATATCTAACAAAGATCCACTGAGAACATAAGTAATCAGATCCAGTAATGTACACATTAGGTCAAGATACAAGGCCATCAGCTGATGTGAACAGAAAAATTCCTCAATTTCCTGTGTGAAAATTGAGAAACATTGGTAGAGACCAATATAAGTATAGGCACTTCATGAACCAGGCCTTTTATGATATCAAGATACTGATAATTTCTACTACCAGATACCCTGTTATATAACAAACAGGGTCAGAGTAGTAGCCATCAAAGCAGGAAACTTCTTTATGTGTTTAAAAGTCTTCACAGAGCACTCTAATGCCAAAATTTGCAGCCCTCACAAGTCTTAGCATAGAGTTCAAGAACACTTTTCAACACAAGGTACAAGCCATCTGCCATTCAACCTTAGCATACTCACTTTAATTAGCTTTTCTTTTTGAACTTAATGCACCACTTTTCTTCAACTTTTCTAACTGCAGAACTATTTTTAACTTTCAAGCTCAGTAACTTCATTTTAGTAATGTCCATAATTCTGTTAGTCACTTCCTCCACACTTTTACTTTCTTCTCTGAAAATTCTACTATTTCTCTCATTCCAAATACAGTACACACTAGCAGCAAGAGTTAATCTTTTTACCACACTATCAATGTTATTCCCATTCTGACCATTAGCTAAACCCTGGACAATATCATTCCAATCATTCAACACTTCATGAATTTCTGCCATGCTTTTGATCTTATCCCAAACACCACTTGAGTACTCACACTGAAAGAACAAGTGCTCCAAATCTTCACTTTCATTCTTGCATAGATAGCATCTGTTCACTGTATAGTTACCCCATTTCTGCAATCTATCTTGAGTATTCATTCTATTATTAATAGCAATCCATAGAATGAAAGCATGCTTGGGTATACACTGTGAATACCAAACAAGCTTCCACCATGTGACTACTGGAACATTACTTCTTAATTCTCTACACACATTCTTAACAGCAAAGTCTTTTTCCATACCACTACTAGTCTTCCACACTACCTCATCACATTTATTAGGATTTATGTCTGGCACTTCAATATTAGTTACAACATTAAACTTTCTATACCATTCAGAAGGCCAGACCCAATTATTATCTCTAACCATATCACTTACCTTCAAATCAACATCCAACCTAGCATCATACAGATCTCTATGAGTAATGTACTGATGCAATGGTCCAATACTGCTTCAATTATCAAACCACATGATCACTGTTCTCCCATTACCTATTTTATACACAATTCTTTCCCTTATTTTATCTCTTACTTTCAAAATATTCTTATTTTATCTCTTACTTTCAAAATATTGATTCATTAATATTCATGGAACGGCTTTCTCTATAAGTTATGTTTAACATTTTGTTATCTTTATTTCTTACTTTTCTTACTGTCAAACCGTATTAAAATTTTGTAAATATGGTTTGGTAGTGTCATCCTATATATCTCACCCTATTGGAGAAAGCATTCGATTTTTGAGATGATGTTAGCGCAAACTATTTATTGTTTTAAAGAATTATAACAATTGCGAACTATTTTAATGCCTGCGGTTCCCTCCGGTCCGTTCCCGGGTTGGGTTAGGGGAACATCCGAGCGATTTCCTTCGTTAACATTGATTAAGGAATCTAATGGTTCCTATAGGGTAGAGGTGCACAAAGCACATGCCAGGCTAGGCCGAAAAAAGCTTGGGCTTTCGTAGTTTAAAAATGCTTGGGCCTAAAAAGGCTTAGGCCGGGCTAAGCCCGGGCACTAACCAAAATATTAGACCTATTTCGGCGCAAATAGTCCAACCCGGGCCAAACCAAGTTTAGCCCGGCCCAAGCCCGGTTTTTTCAAGCTTTTTTCTATATATATATATTTTTAATAATAATATAGTTATCATATATGAAAATATTTTATCAAAATTTGTAAATACATTACTAAAAAATAACAAAACAAAGTTACAGATTACAAAAAGCAAATTAGTTGCACAATAAAAGCTCTCTAACAACAAAATCCCGGGCCTTTCGAGCTTTTTGGCGGGCTTTAGAAACACATTAATTGCACAATAAAAGCTATCTAACAACAAAATCCCGAACCTTCCGAGCTTTTTGGCAGGTTTTTTAGGCTTTTTAGCGGGCTTTTGGGCTTTTTGGCAAGCCTTTTCGGGCTTTGGGCTTAGCCCGGGCTGGACCAGATCCCAGCCAGACCGGGCTTTGGTAAAATATATAAGGACCATTTAGATCTGTTAGGCAAGACTGGGCTTCAAGCCAAGCTTTTTCGGGCCAGGCTTTTTCAGGCTTCTCCAAGGCAAGCTTAAGCCGGACTCAGGCTTTAGTCCATCTGTGCATCTCTATAGGGTATGCCATCCAGCCCAATAGCTTTTATAATTTAGAATTATTAAAATAACAATGTGAGAAAAAAAATTCTAGCAACATATTTTAAGTAAAGAGGCAGAAATAATGTGGAGATGTATTTATTCTTGTGAATACATCTGAAATTTATAATTGTGGGTTCTTTTTATTCTCCTTATCTAAATTATATTTCTCATTTACTTATTTGATCCTACTCATTTGTATAATTTTATCCATTTGTATACAACTAAATAAATTTTATCCATGTGAGTGCATTTGGCCCGCCCAACAATCCACCTAAAAGTATTTTCGGACTTATCATGGGGCTTGTGGTCTAGTGGTAAAGGCTTAAGTAGTTAAGCGAGCCCAA
Organism: Artemisia annua; assembly: GCA_014162995.1. NCBI lineage: Eukaryota > Viridiplantae > Streptophyta > Magnoliopsida > Asterales > Asteraceae > Artemisia > Artemisia annua. The sequence goes on along the minus strand of LBNU01004342.1, from coordinate 62,521 downwards.
GTGAGAGTAGTACCGGTCTGGGTGACCGACCGGGAAGTCCTCATTTGGGAAACACAAGCTCTAATGATATCAGGCGAATCGGGAATAGGAGTGGGGTTATCCCCTAAGGAGAGGCTCGCGGTTGGTATCTCTGCCCGAGGATGCGACACTAACTCGAGCCAACAGCTAACAACTAACATCTAACAACTAACCCGCCGTTCAAAAAAAAAAAAAAAAAAGTATTTTCGGACTTATATATAAAAGTTAACAAGTAATTATTAATTTCTATTTTTCTCTTATATGCAAACGTTTATTGTTATTTCATATCATAAAATTCTTCTATTGAAATTTAGTTCCATTATATCAAAATTTATTTCAGCTATGTTGATTTAAACCATTGTTATTTGATCTCAGTTGAGTTAATTTACCAGGTTTCTTATTTTCACTTTGATTTTTGCTTTCATCTTACTTATTACCGAAGCTGTCTAATAGCGATTATAATGAATTTGTTCTTTAACGTCAAGTGTTAATTTGCTATTTGGCCCACTCAGAAGTCCTTTCCAATTGTGAGATTATTAAAAAAAAAAAAAAAAAAAAAAAAATCAAGTAGCTGTTTGGTGAAGATCTTTTGTGGGTTATTACTGGTCAAAAAGTTCACACTTTGCTGGTCAAAGGCTATTATTCATTACCAACATTTGGTAGGGATTTTCTCATGTTGTGTGTGCAGAATAATTTTGTTTGGCAAATTACCTTTGAATTATTCAATTTTAAATTTTTAAGTATGGAACATGAACTCAGAAAAAATCTTATAATTTAATCTTGAACCAGCTGTATATGGGTCAAACAAATGTTACATATACAAATCTCCTTTCAACCGATTTCTATATACTTGCAACAAAGAGGCCAATGTTCTAAGCAATCCTTCCTCTCCTTCCTTAACTTCCCTCTTTTATTCTCTTGTTTTACATCAATAGGAGAGCGAAAACATAGCTTGAACTTGCAACCACACGACAACTTCACCACCAAGACACGTTTTTTACGTGTATACTCAAACTGTAAGCAAAAACACTCCCTTAATGAGAACAACAAGTCCCTTTAGAATCATTACTATTCTCAACGTTAATGGTGGTGCCTTTTGTAGGAACAGAAGAAGCTGCTTCCTGAGCAGCCAAGGCTTTCTTGCTTACTATATGATATATATCGAGCAAAATTGTCTGGAAGGCCTTCTCAATGTTATGTGCATCTAATGCAGAAGTCTCTAGGAACGAAAGCCCTTCTTTTTCTGCAAACATTTGGGCATCATTTGCTGTAACAGCTCTAAGATGATTCAAATCACATTTGTTTCCAACCAACATAAGAACGATGTTGGAATCTGCATGGTCCCTTAGCTCACGAAGCCACCTTGAAACACTTTCAAATGATTGTTTTTTTGTTATGTCGTAAACCAAAAGAGCACCAACTGCTCCTCGGTAATAAGCACTTGTGATTGCTCGGTATCTCTCTTGACCTGCGGTATCCCATATTTGTGCCTTCACCGTCTTCCCCTCAACCTACCCCGCATGGCTCAAACTAATTATAATCTAATTAAAATTTATGATAAAAGATTGGATATAATCATTTTAATAGAAAATGTTAATTAACAAGATTCAAATCGAACATTATATGTAAATACAGTATTATGGTATATTCATTGCAAACATCATAATTTTATACATGTAAATATTGCATGATAATACCTGAAGTGTCCTGGTTGCAAATTCCACACCAATGGTGGATTTGGATTCCAAACAAAACTCATTTCGGGTAAATCTAGAAAGAATGTTAGATTTACCGACACCCGAATCCCCAATTAAGACAATCTTGAATAAGTAATCATACTCGTGATCTACCTTATATGCCATTTCTTTTCTTTGTGCTCGTCACAAACCTACAAAATTTGTGGAAAATATGAAATTTTAATCACCAAAAGAACTATATATACAAATACAAGGATTGTTTACATGACAAAAATTTTGGGATCTTTTGTTTCATTCTAACGTTCTCTTGTTGTATATCAATGAAAATAAAAAAGCTAACCATGTAGGAAATAATGGTCGATTAAGACAAGAGAGAAAAGTATTAGATCCAATACAAAGAAATAGAACGACCGAATGAAGAGGATTTTCGAATGGTGAAAATAGTTAGAAACACACAACATTATTTCAGCTGCAAATTTTCACCCACAACCCCTAAACTATCATCAAAACTGTGAAGAGACACATATACTTTGAAACGTTAGCGGATGCAATAAGAATTGATACAACCATGGATTAAAAGTAGATCGGGTGCACAAATGTTTTTAAACTGATAGTATAGGAGAAAAAAACTGAAAAAAATGCGATTTCAATTTGACAATTGAGTTTAATAGAAATTGAGTCTATTTTAATCTACTAATGGATTGACTAAGCAAGCAATAGAAATACAATGTTTTTAAACCGGGTAACATTTTAAAAAGTTTGGGAATTTTACGAAAACTAACACACTAACAAAATTTCATCAGGGTCCCGTGACATCGCGAGACCCTCTAGTTTCGTTACTGGATACAATGAGCAAGTAATATGTTAATGATCGACAAAGAATGAGTGCCCGATTTCACCAACGAAAGACAAAGAAAATGCTAAACAAAAGAAAACACGGGTATTTTATTGTTACCTATGTGATCTATATACATTTATACATGTAAGAACAAAATAATTTTGAGTTTTCTCTCCGGTACAAGAAAAATCGTCATTAGTAACAAACAGTATTTGGTCACTAACCGTGTAGATTTATTCACAACTATCCAAATTTGGGTGCTCCAAGGCTAGCTGTCACTATGTGTTTACAAGGGCAAATCAGCATTTTCGAACTCACCTTAAAGAGTAAAGACATAACTATGAACAACATAGGCCAACTTTTTGAGAAACCTATGTCGTTAGTTTTGTTATATAAAGATGCATATATTGCTAAATAATCATCTTTACATAAATTAGCTTAATGACGTCGTCTCCATTAATTATGGTTGCTATTCTTAGTCATCGTCACCAATTCAATTATCTACAGTCTGGCAGCTGACTCCAATGATCTCAAGGCATTTCCATTTATAGATTTCTAATCATAAATATGAACTTTCTAACATTCTTCTGTACAAAGTTTGATAAGATTGATCATATGACACAATTAATATGTGCACTAGTGATATACCTACTACTACATCAAGAAACAGTAAATGTTATTTCTATGCATTTTGCTTTATGAATTATGCTTGTTAAATTAGTTACTACGTAGTACATATGTATCATACATTTTAATGCAAGGCAAGCAGCTATAATATCACACATTTTCACTAGCTAACAACACCCCTACTTTATGTTTAATCAATTAGATGAACCTGTTATTCTTTATGAAGTCTAATTATATTGTATATGGTTAACATAATGACTAAATGAAGAATCTCACAACTTATAAAACCATTACATAGAGTTTAAGCAAATTTCATTGATAAATGGGTAAATTTAACTTGAATATTTGCTAAATGATTAAAGTTTTTATTATACAAGATGTGTTAAGAAGCCATGTCAACATCCAAACTCATACACGATTAGCGACACAAGAAAGAACGCTTGGAACTTCATTACTAACGTGACTCAATTGATCCGTTACAAATGTAAGAATCAAGAATAGAAAGTCACCCTGGAAGGTTAGCGGTCAAGGTCGATTCACTTAAGTTTCAACTCTGCAACTTCTGCGGTGGCCTTGCTTTAATGAAAAACAAAATTCTCACATAAATGATACTTAATTTGAGACATGCATTACAACTTAAAGAAGGCAGGAATTTGTGACATAACCATGCCAACCTGATAAGATCTGTTTCTGTTTAATTAATTTGTAATTCATTTTATCGTATGGAAATTACATTAAAATATGACGACTCTAATAATCTCGTATAGTTCTTGCATTGCGATGTCTCAATTTACGGAATTAGCAATACGAAAATATTTTACACTATATTTGTCTATTGAAAAGTTATAAAAAAGGAAACAAAGGTTATGCTACACTTCATAATTCAAATCAACACTTTAGAGTAAAAAACACAGCAACTTGATCTTAACACGCAAAATGTTAGCAAATGGAGAATTTGTTCCCATAAAATATGTATCCTTGGACTTGTGGAGTTGTGGTAGAGCGGCGACACATAGTTGTTTGTTTAAGAAACGTGTTTAATAACGTAGCTGTAGCTTTAATTATAAGGTGTAAAATTACGAAAAAAATCATATACACATTAAAACAAAAAAGTGATTAAATAAATAATAAAGTTATTATTTATAAGGTAATAATTACTTTTACATGCTTGATATTACATAAACACCATGATACGCTAGTTATAACTTATCTTTGACGTGCGTTCAATATTGATGTTGGCAATATAATATCCTTACGAATTTCTTTGATCCATTAGACGTTCCACTATAAATACCTTTATTACTTGTAACCAACCACGAACAGCACGAAGTTCATCACATCCCATGTAATTTGGATATTGTTCGAACATAGTAAACACCATATCTTCCTTAATGTAATTATGCAAAGCAAATGCGGCGATAATTATATCATGTTTAGTTTCCACACCATATTTAGTCATTCTACCAAGTATTTTCCGTCGGTTCTTCAAAATTTCAAATGATCTCTAAATAGAACTTCATGGAGATGATTGAGAACGATAAAAAGCCTCTTGCATGTTATTAGGCGGCTCATTTTCAAATTGTGATTTATGATATCTTGTCTTTGGATATAAAACTAAATATTCTTTTCTATCAGGATATCTTTAAGAAGCATTTAAAATTGAAGCAGTTGGTCATGTTTCAAATGCTTGTTAAGATGTTGTCAAATAAGCAAATGATTATCACTTGCCTTTCCTAAACGCTTCCAAAAACTTATTGCCATGACATAAGTGTTATTCCTATGCACTTTTCCTATGAACCATGCTTGTTTAGTACCTATCTATAGCTAGTTTACTTTGACCACTATAACGCTAGCTGCTCCAATAACAAGCTAGTTTTATACATTTTGTCAACTAGTAATTGAATGCAACATATCAATTTGAAAGATCATATCATTTTTACATTACTTGCATAGTTGGATTTGTAGAGATTCGTTGCGTTCACTCTTTTATTGTTTTAGTTCTCTAAGGCATAACATAAGTTATCGTAACAATAATATTGAAAATGAATTTCAACCCAAAATGCATTACTTGCATGGTTGGTTTAATAAAACAGTACTTGTGTATACTCTATCATTCTTTCTGTTTTCTAAGGCAAGATTAAAAATGTATTAAGATTGAAAATGAACTGCGTTCACAGTGACATCAAGCATGACTCATGCGGCTTACCTGTGATTCGTCATCGCACAATATGATTGAAATGTTCCTCTGGTCAAAAAATAGAACATCTAAAAACAAACACGCCACATGCCATCTTCAACCGAAAACCATCCCACCTTTTTGAACCTCTAGCTGTGCAAACGGAAAACAACGGTGCCCATACCTTATTACTTCGAGTGGATCAAATAACGATTAAAAATGTATCACTCACGAGTATATGTGTATTATATTTTCAGATTTTAAGAATATCTATATCAATTGCATGTTTAATAATTCTAAAAACAATTCTTTTTGCACAAATAAAATAGGACGGTGGGAGTATATGTGTATTGTATTTTCAGATTTTCTTTGAATACCGAAGTATTTGATGAAAAACGCTAACCATTAATATAAAAACTAATATACAAAGGTTGGTATGTAGACTATGGTTGATAAATTAAATTATATGCCATGTCGATCGAAGATGCAAAACATGTAGCACTCCTTAAGTCAATTCCTTTCACATTTCTTGGGGATAAGATACGTCTAATATGCTTAACTTATACATTACTTGATATGATGTATACATTTATCTATCTTTATCTCTAACTTTTTCATTTATTAATTTTGTTTTCCGAATAAAATCAAGATTTTTTTAACTTTTGCCGACTAAATCGTAATTTTGACATCATTAGTAATGATTTTAAGGTATAAATTTATGATTTTATCAAGTTTAACTTTGTTTTGTTTTATGTAAAAAATAATTTAAAACTATAAATGTATTCATTGAACACTTTTAAGTATGTCAATATGACACAATTTATGCAATGATTAATTCTCATAATCTTTTATTACCCATAAGGGCAGTTAATAGAAAGTTATTTGAAAGCCTTACAATAGTTAATGTTAAAATAACAGATCTAATCCCAAAATCAACCAGAACACAATCAAATCACCCAACCAACCACCCCTTGGTGAAAGCTTNAGCTTCTTTCCACATAGGATTTTGAACAGCCTCAGAAAGAGACTTAGGTTCACAAGACTTATTAAGTGTAGTAGAGAAACACATATTAGCCCTAGACAGATTAGCATAAGAGACATACTTTTCAAGACCATACTTCACATTACTACCAACAACAAAGTCATTAAACCTAACAGGTTGACTTCTATTTCTATTAGACCTCCTAAGACTTGGTGGTGCTTCCATTTGAACATTTTGATCCTCACCATTTAAAACACTTTGATTATTGCCCTCAGAGGTGACATTATCCCCTATCTGGGTTGCTGTGGATGTACGTCCTTCATTGGTTGTATTATCACAACCATCTGGAGGTACAACACCACTACCTTCCACATTAGAAGTGTCCCCTCTTCATCATTGGGACTTTCAGACCCATGAATGTCAAAAAGTTTAAATTGTGTACTCTACTTTCATCAAAGTTTGGTTCTGAGACTTTAGAAACATTATCAAATTTGTCAAAGTTATTTGAAGAATTCATTTTGAAAGGAAAAACAGTTTCATAAAATTTAACATCTCTTGAGAAAAACACAGACTTACTTTCCAAACCATACAACTTATAAGCTTTTTTAACACCAGAAAAGCCAATCAAGACACACTTTTCAGATTTAGAACCAAACTTATCATGTGAATTCAAGTAGAATAACATAGACATCCAAAAGATCTGATGTGAGAGAGACTAGGATCCTTACCATAAACAAGAAAATAGGGAGAAGCACCAGACAAGACAGAGGAGGGAAGCCTGTTAATAAGATATACAGCAGTTAAGACACATTCAGGCCACATATTCAAGGGAATCCCCCCCTGAAACATAAGACTCCTAGCAACATTAAGCAAGTGTATATGTTTCCTCTCAGCAATCACATTTTGCTGAGGAGTATAGGCACAAGAAGTTTGGTGAATCACTCCTAATTCAGAGAAAAGTGTAGACAATTGACTGTTAACAAACTCAGTTCCATTATCAGATCTTATGATCTTGACCTTTTTGTTAAACTGAGTGAAGATAAGCTTTATAAAACTAGAAATATAATTGCCAACTTCAGTCTTTGACTTTAGTAAATACACCCACACAGCTCTACTAAAGTCATCAACTAAAGTTAAAAAATATTTGAAACCATCTTTACTAGTTACTCTGTAAGGATCCCATAAATCACAATGAATAAGATCCCCAACAGATTCAGTTTTATGATCACTTAATGGAAAAGGGTTTCTAGTTTGTTTTGCCTTGTGACACACATCACAAGCTGAGAGATGATCCACCTTTTTAAAACCAATTTTATCACCTAAAGTAGACAAAACTTGATCAGCAGGATGACCTATAGTATTCATAATCATGAGCTTGAACGTGAAGAGTACAAGCATTTGTCAAAGACTGAGAGGCAGTTAACCTATTCTGAGCAATTGTTCATCGTTAAAGCTGCTAGCGTAAATATAGGTGTAACGAGAGCTCATCACATCTTAACCGGTTTGAAGGGTTCTTATTTACTTGTTCATGGAACAACGGTTGATTTCAAGAACTTTTTTAGGGGTGTGAATTGCTATATAGGTGATAGTGATGCCCAGATGCTTATATCTAAGATGGAAAATAGGAATAAGCATGTGCCGGATTTTTCATTTGATTATTTGGTCGAAAATGCTGAGCTTGCGGCTATTTTTTGGGTTGATGAAGTTTCTAAGTACAACTACAGAGAGTTTTGTGATGTTGTTTCGTTTGATGCTACTTACAGAACAAACAAGTAAGTTTTTGTATGTTTAAATATGAGATTTGATGATATGATTTGTGTTTTATTGTTTAATCTGTTATTTTATCTATTTTTGTTTTGTTTTTTTAGGTACAAAATGGTGTTTTTTCCCTTTACAGCCATAGATAATCATTGGAGGTGTGTGACAGTTGCAGCAGGTTTGTTGAAGAACGAAACTACAGCTTCGTATATTTGGTTGCTGAAAGCGTTCATAAAGGCGTTTGGTAGGGCTCCAAATATTGTTGTTACTGATCAAGATGGGGCTATGAGAAATGCCATTGAAGCTGAGTTTGCGGGTTCTAAACACAGACTTTGCATGTGGCATATTACTCAAAAGCTCCCTGGAAAGATATTTTTCTGCCTTCTTGTTTATCATATGTGATACTTGATTCTATGTGTATTTCTTATTAATTTATCACATATGATAATTTCTACCTTTTTTCAAATAATTTGTTAAATCATATGTGATACTTGATTTTCTTTGTATTTATTATTGGTTTATCACATATGATAACACATATCTTTTTTCAAATCATTTGTTAAATCAAATGTTATTTGTTTTGTTTTCAGATATGTTCAAAAATCTATGATGAGACTGACTTTAAAAAGAAGTTCAATCAGATTGTATGGAATATGTATATCGGTCCGGAGGAGTTTGAGGATAGGTGGGGGAAGTTATTGGATGAGTTTAGTTTGCATACTCATAAGTGGTTAACTAAGATGTTTCATATACGTTCGTGTTGGATTCCTGCTTATTTTATTGATTCTCCTTTGTGTGGTTTGATGAGGACGACGTCTAGGTCTGAGAGTGAGAACTCTTTTTTCTCTCATTTTACAAATCAAGGTTCTACTCTTATGAATTTTATGAATTGTTTTGAGACGGCGATGGAAAAGCAAAGGCATATACAAGAGAGGCTTGATCATAAGACCACTGATTCTGTTCCGAAGTTTAGAACCTATCATAAGATTGAAAAGTATGCTTCGAAGGTTTATACTCGTCCTCTGTTCGAGCTGGTTCAAGCAGAGATATTTGCAGGCACATGGATTCATCCGGCGTTTGCGGTGCTTTTAAGGCAGTTTTCCGGTTGTTGTATGGTGAAACCAGGTGATGAGTGTGTAAATACTTATCATTTTTGTCTCATCTGAACTGCCAAAACATCCAAAAACTCCCAAATATGCATAAAAATACTGAAAATATCCCAGGGTTGTGTTTTATATGTTTTAGATGCAAAATGTTTGAAAACAAATGAAAAACGAACAAAGTTTGCACAATTGGCAGTTTCAGTCCCTCCACTTTCAAAACTTGTCAAATCTAGTCCCTAAGCATTTATTTTGAAAGAAAAGTCAACCAAAGTCCTTAGAAAATCACAAGTTGTCATAATTAGTCCTTTGGTGAAAAGTTTCAAAAGTTTACAAGTTTAGTCCCTGAACTTTGCAAAGTTGTCAAAAATAGCCCCTGGGATTAAAATCTTTTGGAAAATTACAATTATGGTCCTTGTATTATGAAACTTCGGCAAAAATAATCATTGGGTGAAAAGTTTGGAGAAATTACATATTTGGTCCCTCAAGTTTCAAAGTTGGCAGAAATGGTCCCTGGAAATTCAAAAAGTGGAAAAGTCAACATAAGACCTTGTACTATTCACATTTGGCAAGATTCACCCCTTTGAGAACTATGGGAAAGTCACAAGTTCAGCCCCTGAAAAATCCAGAAATTACATAATTAGTCCTTGTGAAATTATAAAACCAAACGGACACCTTTTATTAATCCAAACCCAAAAACAAACCAGTCCACTCCCCACCTTATAACTCCCTTTGGCCTTTTTCTTTTGCTGGCCCAACACCCACAAGCCCATTTCACCCTTTGTTATAACAAAACCCACCCCGTCCCCTGTGTTTGACCAAAAGTCAAACGTTTCTTCCCTCCCACACCACCAAAACCAGAAACCAGAAGTGGTTTCACCACCACTTGCCTCCATCACATCCCACCGCCCTTTCCACTCACCTCCACCCTCACCTAACATCACCTCAGCATTAAATGCCACCACCCCAAATTGCTATAACAGTACAAATTGCAACTCTCATTTTTTTGGCGCCAAAATCTGTTTCAATGGCTAGGATGAAAGCAAGTGATCCAATGGCTCATATCAATGATGGGAAATGTTCAGAAGACAACTTGGAGCCCTAGAAGTCATTATAAAAGAAGAATGAAGCAAGAGAGAAGCTGTGTAGTTTTATAAGTCAAAATTTAGTGTCGTATAGTTTAATTTCTCATGTTCTTGTAATCTTTAGTCAAAATTAACATTGTACTAAGTCTTTTGAATGTAATTTGAATCCTTTTCAAGTATCAATTTAAGTATTTCTTTCCAAATTCAGTTTATGCAATTTTTCCTTTGAAATTCTCAAGTTTGTCTAATGTTGTTTGTAGTTGATATTATGGACTCTTAAGCTCACATAAGCTCCTAGAAAGCTTATAAAAGCTTTTAGAAACCTTAAAATACAGTCTAGGGAGGGAAAGCTTATAAAAGCTCACATAAGCTCCTAGAAAGCTTATAAAAGCTTTTATAAACCTTAGAAACCTTAAAATATAGACTCTTAAGCTCACATAAGAGAAACCTTATAAGGCCTTATTTTCGAACAAACATGTAAACATGTAAAAAGGCGGACAAATTTTTTTGGACTGAGGGAGTACTTGATTTATATATTATATAATTACACGTGCCAAAGGGAGGGAAAGCCACAGGATTCATCATCATCATCATCATCCTCTCAAAACTTCTAGTGAATTTAAACAAGGTTTTGAAAGTGGTGTAGGAAGGATTCAAGAGCTGAAACTGGTGTTTAAATTGAGTGGTTTCAAGGTAAGAAACCCTTTTTAATCACGTTTAAGTGGTAACCCATTAAGGGTTTTGATTAAATACCATGTTATGAGCTTGTATTTGGTGTTGGAATGAATTTTGGAAGAAAGCCTGACAATCAATTGAAATTATGATTTTTAGAGATCATCATAGAATTGTGTAAATGGTGAAATTATGTTAATGAGATTTAGATTGATGGGCAACTTAGTGTGGTCATTTAGCATCATTATTTGATGTTTATACAAGAAAAGCTAGAATTTGGTTGGTATAATTTTTGATTAAAAATTATACCTTTTTAGCTGTAGGTCAAGATTTTGGTCAACACCTTTGGCGACACTGTCATCGTCAAAGGGTTGGAGGAAAATAGCCAAATTGAAAACATCGGCGGGAAAAATGGGTCAACCTTTTGACGAGGACTTGTCCTTGTCAAAGGTCGTTGAAATTTTCTATCACTTTCTTCCCGTCAAAGTCTGAAACTTTGGATTTTTTGTCGTTTAGCGGGTTTTTTGCGAGGCATTGTCCTCGCCCATCCCAGTTTTTGTTGTAGTGAAAATGGCAATCACTTATTTCCGATCAACGTTTCCCTCTTCTTAGAGAGCCTAAGCCTAACCCTTCTCTCGGTTTGTTTCTTCAATGAATTAATAATAATGCTACTATTAGTACTCCTTCTGAGTATGATTTCGTTCCGTTTGATTCTACTAAAACACCTCCTTTAAAACAATTGATTACCATGAGAATATATCGAATTCAAGTCAGTGTTGCAAAAATCGGCTAGGCCCTAGGCGGGGATTAACCGTCCCGATTTTTACTACTCGGCCTTATTAATCGGTTTGGTCAAAATCGGTCAACATACCGATTAATCGGATAAAAATCGGCCTAATCGGGCATAAATGGTCAAATTGGACAAAAATCGGATAAATCGGCCACTCGGTTACGGATAGAAATCAGCCAAATCAGGCATAAATCGGTCAAATCGGAAAAAAATGGGCTAAATCGGCCAAATCAGGCATATAGTTTCAAAATTTTATAATTTTATATATAAAAAATCCAATCCGATTAATCCCCACCTAATTGATTAATTGCTAGGCGGTACCCGGCCCCCAGCTACCACCTAACGATTTTTGCAACCTTGATTCAAGTATAGTAATTCTGCATTTGTCCAGTGGTTTAATGCTGTGTTATAGTCTGCATGTTTCTAAAGAACCCAAGTTTGGTGCAGCGTATTATGTTTACAATACGACTAAACAAGTCATTATAAAGGCCTCGCGTTATGACATTAGTTTTTAATCCTTTAAAATCAAGTCATTATAAAATGCTATGTGCTCGCGGTTACTTTCTCACTAGTAATTATCTCTACTCCTTTGCTCGATCATCCAAAAGTAGAAGTTGGAAGCTACATGGAAAACTGACTAACGATGTGGGAATCGATACAGAATTTATGTGTGGCGTTTATTGAAATCATGTGATTCATTGAGTTAACAAGAACGGGTATATGTTCTGTTTAAAGTTTGATGAGGGTAAGGGTTTGAAGTTCGTACGCCTGTTACACATGGTGGATGCGATATTAAGAGGCATTGTTATCCTTTAGTTGAGTCTTGTGATCGTTTAATAGATAAAGACTATTAAGGGTGGTTAATTGAAGTATCGTGTTGATCTTGCTCAAGCGATGACCAAATTCCCAGACAGGACACAGATGGTCTTTTCAAGGCCCTTGCAATCGTTTTTTATACATTGCCTTGTTTTGGGGGAAAAGGAAGAAGACGCGTTCATAGTGTTGGAAGGCTATAAAATTCAATATCGCGTTAAATACTTTTCAAGAGCTTTGTGATCTTGAGGTATCTCAGCCGTTTAGGTTTTCTGTTGAGACGATGGTTTTTCAAAACTAGGCCGATGGCCAGGTGCTTTTCTGTTTTTTGAGTCGCTTGCTCACGTCTAAGAGAAATGCAGTACTTACCATTTCTCGTAGGACCATTGTTCGTCGTTATGTGCTTGTTAAACACTGTTCATTATGTGCTTGTTCGGTATTGAACATAGATATGCATTTTAATAGATGAAGTTTGATTGTGCTTACATTATTTGGAATTACAGTACTGTATGCAAATGGTCAAAATCTGTTAAAAGAGTCCCAACTTATGTAAAACTTTAAAAAAAAGTCTTCTGACTTTTTATAAATATTTTTTTTACTAAAAAGTTAATAAAAAGAAAGTTTTATAAAATATCTTAAAAATCTAAAAAACTCAAATGATCAAAGTCTTTATAGAAAATATCTTCATAAAAAATTAGGGCTGCAAATGATGATCTGAATTTCAATCGTGATTCGGTTAACCATCAAAAGCAACTTCAACGACCTCGTGTTAACAATGAAACACAACTTTAAACATCGTCGGAAATCCGACAACCTCACAAATTCAGAAGAAAATCTCGTATTAACATCAACAGATCTAGCTTCACAAAAAGATATCTTAACTGAAATCTTACTTCAATTACCTATCCGATCACTTCTTCGGTCTAAATGTGTATCCAAAGACTGGAGATCACTTATATCCGATCCACGTTTCGTTAAACTTCGAAAAACAACACATAATTCTCCTTCTGGTGTGTTCCTTCAGCGGCGTAGTGATAATGTTAATCTTAGTGATAACATTAATGTTACGCCTTCAGTGTATGATTTCGTCCCGTTTCATAGCAAAGAGTATATTAAACCTCCTTTTACAACTATTAAGTTTAACGAGAATGTTAGTAATTCAAGTAGTATAATTATCTTGCATGCTGCTAATGGTTTAATGTTGTGTTATAGTATGCATGAGTATGTTTGTAAGGTTACCAAAGGTAAAGTGTATGATGCAACGTATTATGTGTATAACCCGACGATTAATGGGGTTCTTACATTGCCAATTATTGAGTGCTGTGATTTGGCTCAAAGACGTCCGCTTGGTATGAGTTTAGTTTTTGATCCTTTGAAATCAGGTTTTTTTAAAGTGGTCTGTATTCGCAGTTATTTATTTAGTGAGGGACTTTATTGTATAGAGGTGTATGATTCGGAAACTGGGATATGGAAGATGTGTGGAAATGCCTTTGGTGGTGAGGCTGAGACGGAGTTTATGTGTGGGGTGTATTGGAATGATGCGGTTCATTGGGTTAATAAGAAAGGGTATGTATTTTATTTGAGGATTAGCGAGGGTAGTGTAGATAGAGTTGATACGCCCATTGTGCGAGATGGATGGAATGTTAAGAAGCATTGTTATCCTTTACTTGAGTCGCGTGATTGTTTGTTGTTTATTGATATAATTCCTTCAAGCATGGAGTTTGATGTATATGAGATGCATAGAGATTATTCAGGGTGGTTATTTAAGTATCATGTTGATCTTAATCCAGTGACAAAAGAGCTTCCAGATATGACTGATTTCTTGTTTATCAGGCCTGTGCCATTGTTTGTGATACATTGTCTTGTTTTGGGGGAACAGGAAGAAGACGCGTACATAGTGTTGGAACTTCCTGGGAAAGCTATGAGATACAATGTCTTGTTAAATACTTATCAGAAGCTTTGTGATCTTGACTTGTCACACAGATGGTCTGTTGGAGATGATGGCTTTTCAAAAGTAGGCCGCTGGCCAGGTGCTTTTCTGTTTTACGAGTCTCTTTATCATGTCTGATGGAACCGTGGTACACAACTTTTTCTTTTGGGATAGTTGTTCCTTTATGTATTAGTTAAACTTATAACTGTTTTTTTCCTTTCCTTTCACAATACTTAACTAGTAAATTATCTTATGTCATTATGGTTTGAGTATCAAAACTTGGTATGAATGTTTGATACTGATGGTTAATGGTCCAATCTTTTTGTGGAGTCTTGTTAGGCTTCTACTTTTTTAGCTTAGGGCTTGTAGAGGTTATTAAAGCTGAATATGCTTCTCTGTTAAATCTTGGTTGTATATGCGCAATGTCAAATATAATGCCTGGCTCCATGTGACACATTATCCAAACACGTATAATATAGGCACCACCGTTACAACATCACACACTACTTCTTGTGAAGCTGTGGGTAGATCTTTTTCCGCAGCAGGCGTATATATAGAGGAACTTGATCTCATCATCCTAACTGACTAAAGATGATGGATGGAGTTAAATGTGCAGCATTGTGCACTAATCATGGTTATGGTTTCCGTAGATAGATGAGTGTCAGGCTTTTAGCAAATGTGTTTGGTCCTGTCCACTCTATAATTTCTGCTCCTTGTAATCTGCAGTGCACAATTACCCATGACTGATGCAACATCTCCATAACTGACAAGATTTGAACACGGATTGAGAAAAAGAAGATATTTATGTGATCAAGCTCAGCTAGAAAGTTTAGTTGACTAGGTCAAGCTCTACTTTACTTAAAGTAAGCCGATTTCAAAAATCTTTCGAATCATTCTTGAGTAGTTTGGGAGTTGGTTGTTTGAACCCCGGTCACGTTCCTAGTTGTAAAAAGATCAGACATGTTATAAACTTCAGTCTGCACACTCTTATTAAATACTGCAAGATTTTTGAAAAAGTACTCTTCTTTGTGTTTGAATTTGTATTTTGATTCATATTAAATGCTACACAAATTATTATCAGCAACACTCATTAGTCATCGTCGTAACACTATGACAATGATATATGTCTACATTTTTTTCTGTTCTTGTCTGCTCTGTTTATCTTGCTATCCGTCATTCCATAATCATCTTTTTGCGGGAGTTTTTATGCTTATGCTTGTGTCCCTCTGTCTCTTTTGCCCTTTTTATATTCTATATACTATGTTCTCTTGTGGCGTATGCTTTTATTTTCGTCTTTAACCTATCTGGATCTTTTGTTGGTATTTTGTCTATAGCTTTGTATGCTTGCTTTTTGTCATATCTCTTTATTGATTTACTTATCTTGTTATTGCACACAATCACACCTGCACACATTCACTTGCCAGATGTTTTTTTTGGAAACAGCCTCCCTACTTTCGGGTACATTCCACCTCGCCATACCTCGCCTCGGCGGGATTGGGTATGTTGTTGTTGTTGTTGATAAGGAGGTGGACACACCATTATTCTGAGCTCTGATATAAAATGCACCACTGATATATTGCTAATAATATATTATCAGTTGCATATAAAAATAATATACTGAACATGATCAACAACCACCAGATAACTTGTTAACTAATATGACTCAAATTCCACATGCAACAATTATTAGCAAATCTAACTTTGTTATATTTAATTATTTATCCCAACCACCTAGTAGACAGTTTGGTCCATGTCAACCATCTTTGCCAGTTAAAAAACTAAAGAAAATAATACTTGATTAGTCATATATCTAACAGTTGTATTGAATCTAGAAAATGCTTTGAATATTCTCATTAATTGACAAATTTTGATGTTTGCTTTTCTTGGTGAACAAAGAATAGCAGCACTACCCAACAGAATGGGTCAACCACCAAAGGCTCTGACTTTGACTATGTCAGATAACATATTGACCCATATCAAAAGCACCCTTTTCAATAGGGATATATATTTTTTTTTTTTTTTATCTTCATCATCATACTTCAATCAGTGAGTAATGCCTGTCAGGATACCTGTTGTATAGCGCAACCCTCTAATGCATCTGATATAACTTTCCAAGCACCATCGCAGAACCGTCATTCCATTGGTTAGCCGTATTTTGACCATTTGTCAAACTTCACAGTAAATGTTAAAGTAAATCTTTAAGATTTCGGTCCTAATTCTTCTAGCCTTTTACAAATCTGCTTTATGTCGGGCCTAGTAGAAGGCGAAGGAGAGCAGCAAGCTAATGAAAGCTTGACGAATTTGATGATAATTTCTTCATTAACAGGATTTGATCTACCATTGCTGTCTTTAAGAACATCTGGATGATATACCTCTGGCATCCGGCGTTCCAAAATTGCATTCCTTACTGAGGCTGGCAAATAGAAATCTTGATCAGGGTTCGCTTTTCCATTAATCGGTTCCTTGCCCGTTATTAGTTCAAGTAAAATCACACCAAGATTGTAGATATCACTCTCAGTACTAGAATCTTTCATTTTAGTTAACTCGGGTGCTTTGTAACCCTCGACATCTGCATCTTCTAGCATTTCTTGCACTGCTGTTGGATTCAATAGAAGATGTAGGCCAAAATCGGATACAAACGGTTGATAGTTTCTGCCCAATAGTATGTTTTTTGACTTGAGATTACCATGAATGATCGGTTTCTGGAGCCCTGTATGCAGATGATCTAACCCTCTAGCGATGCCCATTGATATCCTATAAATGACTTCCCATTTGTGAGAGTCGCCATTCTCATCTGCTCGATCAACATTAGAATCACAGAAACATAAGAGACCAAATATAGTTGCAACATGTTATAGGGTATTTGATTTGCGTTTTGATAGTAGTGATTATGAAGTAAAGATAATACTGTGTATGGGTACTACGCTTTTGCTAGTGAATACTTTAATTATTAAGAAGTCAATTAATCAGTTTGATAAGTAGCTGCAACAAAACTTGTTATCAAATAGTTTAACAAAGCTGCTTATGTATGTCCTTATTCTATCTATTGTTCTTATGGATAATTAGAATCTATATATCTGTTAAAATAACAGATCTAATCCCAAAATCAACCAGAACACAATCAAATCACCCAACCAACCACCCCTTGGTGAAAGCTTTTATTACTCAGTAAAAGAACAAGACAAGTCCTCAAACGAGTGCTTGTCAACAATACAAAAGAAAAGAGATTGCCCCCTTCAGAAGGATTCAATCTATCACTCTACAGAATCAAAGATACAATAGACCTCACTACAATCACTCAGATACTACTAGAAAACACTACAAACTATTGATCAAGAAGATCAAAGAGATAAGACCAGACTGTGTGAAAATACACCAAGATGAGAGAACAAGTGTGTGAAATTATGACGGCTTGTATGAGGCTCTTAGGGTTAGTCCAGCTTATATAGCAGCAACTTACACTTTAGTCCCTGAAATAATAGAAACCTGCCACACAGAACTAAACATACAAACATACAATAAAAGTGACACAGCAAGTCCCTCAACTTATATAGACCACATGAGCTTGCAACAAACTACATATTCCAACACCCCCTCTCAAGCTCATGGCTTGAACATATCAACCAGACCAAGCTTGTCACAAAACTGCTTATGTTGAGAAATACTCAAACCTTTTGTAAAAATATCTGCAACATTGTTAGCAGAGGCAACTTTCAAGGTTCTAATCACCCCTGAAGCTACCTTCTCTCTAACTAAATGCAAATCAATTTCAAAATGTTTAGTTTTCTCATGAAAAACTGGGTTAGCAGCAATCTGAATAGCAGAACTGCTATCACAATATAGATTTGCAGGCAACAAGTCATCAATCCCAAGATCCTTGAAAACTTTTATAATCCAAATAAGTTCACAAGTAGTAGATGCAAGACACCTATACTCAGATTCAGCTGAGGACCTAGAAATAGTGGCTTGTTTCTTGCTTTTCCAGGAAACAAGGTTATTGCAAAAGTAAACACAAAAACCAGAAACAGATTTCCTAGAAGATGGACACTTAGCCCAATCTGCATCTGAGTAAGCATACAGATTAAGCTTTTTACCATATTCAAAGTTAATACCAGTACCAGGAGCCTGTTTTAAGTATCTCAAGACTCTAAGTGCAGCAGTGAAATGAGAGTTAAGAGGAGCATGCATATGCTGACTAAGACAATGAACTGCATAAGAGATATCAGGCCTAGTAACAGATAAGTAAATGAGTTTTCCAACCAACTTTTGATACTCAGTCAAATTAGATAAAAATTTATCATTATCAGTCTCAACATGACTCAAAACCACATTCTGCTGTAAAGGAGTAGCAGCAGGCTTGCAAGCCAACAAACCATACTCATTCAATAAGTCTAAGCAATACTTTCTTTGAGAAAGACAAAGACCAGAATCACTATTTAGAACTTCTATTCCCAAAAAATATTTGAGTGGACCAAGATCCTTGATCATAAATTTTGAGTTTAGAAAACTTTTAAATTTCTCAATTTCATCAACATTGTTCCCAGTGATAACAATGTCATCAACATAAACCAATAATGCTAAGAAAATGCCATTAGAATCTTTAGTGTACAAAGAATAGTCATTAAGACTTTGTTTAAAACCATTTTCCACCAAAGCAGTGGTAAGTTTTTCATTCCACTGCCTTGGAGCTTGTTTAAGCCCATACAAAGACTTATTCAACTTGCATACCCTTGTATCATCTTTGTCATAATAACCAGGAGGTAATTGCATATAAACATCTTCATACAAATCACCATACAAGAAAGCATTATTAACATCCAATTGAAACAAAGGCCACTTATTAGCAACAGATAAGGCAATAAGACATCTAACAGTAACCATTTTGACAACTGGACTAAATGTTTCCTCATAATCAATACCTTCTCTCTGATTATAGCCCTTAGCTACAAGTCTAGCTTTATATCTATCAACCTCACCAGAAGATTTAAATTTCAATTTCCATATCCATTTACACCCAATGGCAAATCTGCCAGCAGGTAACTCACACACCTCATAAGTATTGTTCCTATGTAAAGCTTCCATTTCTGAATTCATAGCTTCTTTCCACATAGGATTTTGAACAGCCTCAGAAAGAGACTTAGGTTCACAAGACTTATTAAGTGTAGTAGAGAAACACATATTANTTGTTATTGAAAAAAGTGGGAGATATACCTGCCATACTTGCAGAGACATTAGCAGAAGGTTTTTCATTAATGAGACTTAAGAGTTTCATCATTTGTTCATTAGTGAAAGACCCATGCATAGAACCAGAAGAAGTAGATGGTTGAGACATATCTGCATTAGCACTAAACTTTTTGACAGTAGCAGATTGCTTAGACAAATTAGGGTTTCTCTTAAAACCAGGTGGATAACCATTTAATTCAA
Source organism: Artemisia annua (assembly GCA_014162995.1). Lineage (NCBI taxonomy): Eukaryota > Viridiplantae > Streptophyta > Magnoliopsida > Asterales > Asteraceae > Artemisia > Artemisia annua. Next base: position 42,611 of record LBNU01004342.1, on the reverse strand, counting down.
AACACCTTTCAATAGTATGACCAATTAGACCACAATGTTTGCAAATCAGATTAGGATTAGGTCCCCTATTACCATTACCATTATTACTGTTACCATTACCATTTCTTCTAACAAAGTTATTATTAGAGTTTGAATTATTATTGGTCTTAGTAACAAAAGCAGCAGGTTGGACCTTGCTGTTAGAACCAGAACTTGGGTGGAGTCCTCTATGAGACTCCTCCCTAGAGATCACATTAAAGGCCTCTTTTACCTCTGGTAAAGGGTCCCTAGAAAAAATATTGCTTCTAATTGGTTGATAAACTTCATTTAAACCCATAAGAAACTGCATAAGTCTAATAAGTTGATTATGTTTCAAAACACCAGCATGAGCAGCACAAGTACAAACAGGTAACAAGGTTAAGGTGTCAAACTCTCTCCAAAGTGAATTCAATTTATGGTAATAATCAGGCACAGATAATTCACCTTGTTTAAGACTGTTAATTTTATGAATCACATTAAAGATAATAGACCCATCAATCTTGTCATATGTTTCTTCTAACTCTTTCCAGACTTCAGATGCAATTTCTGAGTACACTTGCCCTAAGTACAACTCAGGGGACAATGACCCAAGAATCCAGCCAAGAACAATGGCATTGCATCTCTCCCATTGAAGAGCAAGAATCGGACTAGTAACAGGTTTAACACACGTACCATCAACAAATCCCATTTTATTCTTTCCTTTTAAGGCAATTTTCATAGCAGTAGACCACATTTTATAGTTAGCAGAACCAGTAAGTTTAAAATGCACAATAGACACATTAGAGTTATCACTAGAATGCAAGTAAAAAGGATTACCAGCATCCAAAGCACTAATAAGAACCTCAGTCATGATTGCAAGAAACAAGATAACTAACCAGAAACACACAAGACAAACAAGAAACAGCAAAAAACCAAGAAAACCAAACAGATAACCAAATAACAATCAAGAAATAAAACAAACTACCAATAGTAACAACTAAACTAACAAGAACACTAAAACACACACCCAATTCAACTGTAGTACCCAGTCTTACACCTGTCTGTGGGAAGAGCAGGTTTCCGTACCTCTCAAGAAGGCAGGTCAAGATGTTACCCACAGAGTTTGCAGTGCTACAACTAAGATACTCAGTGAATTAAAGGAAGAAACAAAAGAAAACCTTACAGAGATGAAGCAGCGGAAAGACCAGATTACCAACTCTCTTGATTCACTTAGTCAAGAGAGTCAATAACCAACCAAGAACCCCAATAACACCACAGGGAATCACCAGAATCAAGATCCCCAAATTTATCAAATTAGGGTTTCAAAAATCCTAACTGACAAATCCAAGATCTACCACTAGAAACACCAATTAACACCACGGCCGTTGAGACTACGGCCTCAATAGATCCCAATCACTCGAAAATACAAGAAACCCCCAAATTTTGAGATCAAACCCTAAAAACCCTAATATCAAGAACCAACGGAGATCAAAGCCGTGGCTCTGATACCTTGTTAAAATAACAGATCTAATCCCAAAATCAACCAGAACACAATCAAATCACCCAACCAACCACCCCTTGGTGAAAGCTTTTATTACTCAGTAAAAGAACAAGACAAGTCCTCAAACGAGTGCTTGTCAACAATACAAAAGAAAAGAGATTGCCCCCTTCAGAAGGATTCAATCTATCACTCTACAGAATCAAAGATACAATAGACCTCACTACAATCACTCATATACTACTAGAAAACACTACAAACTATTGATCAAGAAGATCAAAGAGATAAGACCAGACTGTGTGAAAATACACCAAGATGAGAGAACAAGTGTGTGAAATTATAACGGCTTGTATGAGGCTCTTAGGTAGAGGTGGCAATTTGTGCCCAAACTCAAAAAAATGGGCTAAATGGGCAAATTTTTAAAAGATTTGGGTACATTTGGGCCCCCTCCTTTTTTTGAAATGGGCATATATTGCCCATTTAGAAGTTAAATGGGCGTAATGGGCACATGTTTTTCTCTCTTTATTAAATTGTTTTTAATGAAAAACTTATGGATATAGTATACTAGCTTATAGACCCGTTGACACCGGGTTATTTTTTAAAGAAATAGAGAAAATGAGATAATCAGAAAAAGCAATAACGTAAACATGTTCCATTTAAATTATGAAACAAAGAATGAGACAATGCGTCCATTATCAGATAGAGAAATTGCTTCTGTCACAATTAAACTAACAAACGTCCAAGTTTGGAGTCTCCAAAATTGATTTTCTTGAGCAGCAAAAACTTTTTCATTATGTACTTTTTCTGCATTGTCCATGCTTTTTTCATCTCAATTCATTAATAAGAGCAACTTTGCGTTCCCATCATGACCCCTCTATATTTTTAACTGAAAATGGTTGCAATATCAAGGTGTTAGGACTATTAGAAGATCAATCTAACATTGTGAAAACGGTTGCAATATCAAGGTGTTAACACTATTAGAAGATCAATCTCATAGTGTTAAAACATCAGTCTATTGAGTCAACTATTGATTGCCCGACTTCTAAATTGTTATATCAGTAGAATTGCCAATCCTTTTTTACTTATTGTGCTTTGTTAGATTGACTATGTGCTTAAAAAACATAAAGTTTCTGTAAGCAATCTCAAACCTCACCAAAATCTCAAACCTCACCAAAGACTCAAATAAACACAAGTTCCATACACCCAAACAACTAATAATGCATTTCGTAACCGAAGAAGCAAATTTAAACATTATTTCCTACATTGTAGTAGAGATGGCAAGTTTGACCCATCTAATCTCACACTAAAGAACTACCAATTTTGACCCGAACCCAGTACCTTACCATTCTTGACCCGTTCATTTTGCTACCTCTATGACACATTCAGCGAATTAAGAACAAATACAAATATTAACACAAAAGACCTCTTGAGAGGTTTTCAACCTTGTTCAAACCGATTAACGGTTGCGATCAAACCCTTTATGTCTTAATAATTTTGACACAGCTTNTACGTCTTAATAATTTTAACACAGCTTGATCTCTTCCTTCAACCAATATGCTTCAAGAATTTTAAAAGCCTTATCGTACATTTCATTGTTGTCATGACTGTGCAAATTCTCGGTCTTTTCCAACCCCTCGGCATCATCAATCAGCTGAGCATAGAAATTAACTTCGCCATTGTTTCCTAAGGGGTTTATATACACGGAGGTCACTAAAGTTTCACCAAAATTTGCCCTAAGGAAACAAAGTTTCATTTTGTGCTTCTAGGTTACTAATGTAATCGGGTTTATTAATTTGGTCATCATACTTATAAACTTGCGACAATAGGGTCATTTTGTGGAAGGGTTACCGGTTGTTTACCCTTCACCCATGCCAACTTGTCATCCACCTCAGCAACTCGTCCTCCACGTTGGATTTCCACTATCTTTAAAAAATAGGGTTACGGTATACGGAGGTCACTAAAGTTTCACTAAAATTTGCCCTAAGGAAACAAAGTTTCATTTTTGTGCTTCTAGGTTACTAATGTAAACGGGTTTATTAATTTGGTCATCATACTTATAAACTTGCGACACTAGGGTCATTTTGTGGAAGGGTTGCCGGATTGAGTTTGATCTTGTAATTAATTAATACCATGTTGATTAATGCAAAAATGGTATCAACAATCACAATCACAAGGACACCAAGAATCGCTTCTAAAGATTGTCCCCAAATAAATGCAACCAAACGTACAAAGAAAGAAAGAGATCGAAGAAAACCATACACCTCACATTTCTAAACATCATTAACACCAAAAAATTAAGAAAAGAAAAATGTAAAAGGTGGAAAAAGATTTATTGTTACTGGTAACTTACCCGAGGGGGACAACCCTTAAATCTTCGACCCAGATTTGTGGGAGTCCAAGAAACTTGCTCATAAATTGGAATCTTACAATCACAATGCGTAATTGCACGGATTTCTTCAGGGGTATAGAATCTCCATTTTGATCGACATGTTGAACTTGAAGAGCGCATAATTTTTTAGGAGCAATTGGGGATGAATGTATTGTTTAAATTAATGGAGGAGTTAGGGTTTCTATGGAATGGTGGAAGGGGGAGGGAGGAGATTTATGTTTTTAAAAATAAAGTTGTATTCCAAGGTGGCATTCAACCTGTACACGTGGACTCAACCGGTGGAACAAGTGATATATTACCCAAAAGAAAAAAAAAAACACAACTTTAGTGTACTGAAAGTGAAATTTTTTTGTTTGATACCCATAAAATGAAAGCGTGACAAGTATGGTACTTCTTTAAATAATTTGCCCTTAAAGGTTGAAATCAACTCACTACAAAAGTCACTCAACACTTAACAATGATAGGATCAAATAAAGAGATCGAAGATAATCAGAAAAGGGCTATCCTTAGATTTAAAAATTTCGTATTTACTCAAACATGCTTTAAAAACATTTTACATTATGCATTTTATATATGAGTGTACTTTGGTATATATAAAATTAATTATAAAAGTATGGGAAGATATGAAATTCGTGCATTACAAAATACAAAATACAGAGAGAATGTGATATAAGAAAAGAAAGGCGAATTATATAATGAAACCCTAATGTCAAACTTTTCCTTATATAGCCAGAAATTCCTTTAAGGCCCCTGCACTTATAGAACCTTTAAAGCGTGAAATGCAGATTCAAGACTTTTACAGCCTAACACTGCTTTCTGTGTGTAGCTGTGTGTGAGCAAATCCTTTAATTACCAAGCTATACCTACAGAAACAATGTAATCATCATAAAAACTACTTTTAGCTTTAGAATTCTTCTTCCCACTGGTCCGCTTAGATTTTCCCGAATCTTCTGTAGCATGTTTGGCTGGCTTTTCTCTTCTTTCCTGAGGAACCTCCCTCACTTGTACTTGTTTTTCCTTATTATCCGATAAACTGGTACATCTTGTGACAAATGCCATGCATTCTTGGCGAAGAGCACCAGCAGCTTCAGGATGAACAGTTGCAACAATGTTGCAAACAGATGCTTGAGCATGACCCGAATTGGCAGAAGAAAATAAGCACACAAGTTTTTTAGTAGTCAACTCATCCTTAAGGGCAGCTTTAACCAGATATTATAATAAAAGAGGGGTCAATTTTTTTGATTAAACAATGGTAACATAAAGACCCGGTAACATTTACATTAGTAACATAAAGACCCGGTAACATTTACATTAGTAACCTAGAAGCACAAAATGAAACTTTGTTTCCTTAGGGCAAATTTTGGTGAAACTTTAGTGACCTCCGTGTACTATAACCCTAAACCAGTACTACATATATAAGTTTAATTTATCAATTATCTGCAACTAATTAACAACATTGTGTTAATCTTTGCAGAAATATTTTGATGTTGAGGTGACATACAAAAAGGGGATAATGAATCGTCTTGGTCAACTGCTAAGGAATTTCAGAATGAAAATCAAGGAACAATACATATTGCCCAACCTTGAAACNCCACATAGGATTTTGAACAGCCTCAGAAAGAGACTTAGGTTCACAAGACTTATTAAGTGTAGTAGAGAAACACATATTAACCCTAGACAGATTAGCATAAGAAACATACTTTTCAAGACCATACTTCACATTACTACCAACAACAAAGTCATTAAACCTAACAGGTTGACTTCTATTCCTATTAGACCTCCTAAGACTTGGTGGTGCTTCCATTTGAACATTTTGATCCTCACCATTTAAAACATTTTGATTATTGCCCTCAGAGGTGATAGTATCCTCTATCTGGGTTGCTGTGGTTGTACCTCCTTCATTGATTTTATTATCACAACCATCTGGAGGTACTATCCCACTACCTTCCACATTAGAAGGGTCCCCCTCTTCATCATTGGGACTTTCAGACCCATGAATGTCAAAAAAATTTAAATTGTGTATTCTACTTTCATCAAAGTTTGGTTCTGAGATTTTAAAAACATTATCAGATTTATCAAAGTTATTTGAAGATTTCATTTTGAAAGGAAACACAGTTTCATAAAATCTAACATCTCTTGAGTAAAACACAGACTTACTTTTCAAACCATACAACTTATAAGCTTTTTTTACACTAGAAAAACCAATCAAGACACACTTTTCAGATATAGAACCAAACTTATCATGTGAATTCAAAATAGTAGAATAACATAGACATCCAAAGGATCTGATGTGAGAGAGACTAGGATCCTTACCATAAACTAGAAAATAAGGGGAAGAACCAGATAAGACAGAGGAGGGAAGCCTGTTAATAAGATATACATTAGTTAAGACACATTCAGGCCACATATTCAAGGGAATCCCCCCTGAAACATAAGACTCCTAGCAACATTAAGCAGGTGTCTATGTTTCTTCTCAGCAATCCCATTTTGCTGAGGAGTATAGGCACAAGAAGTTTGGTGAATCACTCCTAATTCAGAAAAAAAGTGTAGATAATTGACTGTTGACAAACTCTGTTCCATTATCAGATCTTATGATCTTAACCTTTTTGTTAAACTGGGTAAAGATGAGTTTTATAAAACTTGAAATATAATCACCAACCTCATTCTTTGATTTTAGTAAATACACCCACACTGCTCTACTAAAATCATCAACCAAAGTTAAAAAATATTTGAAACCATCTTTACTAGTTACCTTGTAAGGACCCCATACATCATAATGAATAAGATCCCCAACAGATTCAGTTTTATGTTCACTTAATGGAAAAGGTTTTCTAGTTTGTTTTGCCTTGTGACACACATCACAAGGTGAGAGATGATCCACCTTTTTAAAACCAATTTTATCACCTAAAGTAGACAAAACTTGATCAGCAGGGTGACCAAGTCTTTGGTGTCATAACTCATTGGAAACATGACAAACAAACACAGAATTACACATAGCAAGATTAGACTCACCACAACTATTTTCATCAAACAAATAGAGTCCACCAGACTCACTACCAGTCCCCACAATCTTGCCCAGATTCAAATCCTGAATATAACATTTATGCTCATCAAAACCAACAAAGAACTTACTATCCTTAATCATCTTATTAACAGACAACAAACTCACATTATACTCTGGAACAACAAGCACATCAAATAAAACCACACCAAAAGTAAGTCTAAGACTACCAATAGCACAAATTTTAGCAACAGTACCATTAGGGTGACCAACAGTTAACATAAGACTAGAAATATTAACAACATTAAACATATTTTTAGTAGAGTCAGTCATATGCTGGTTGGCACCAGAGTCAATAACCCAACCCAAAGTAACATGATAACTCACAGAATTAGACTTGGCACAGAAAAACTTCTCAAAATGCATATTAAACATCACATTGTTATTGAAAAAAGTGGGAGATATACCTGCCATACTTGCAGAGACATTAGCAGAAGGTTTTTCATTAATGAGACTTAAGAGTTTCATCATTTGTTCATTAGTGAAAGACCCATGCATAGAACCAGAAGAAGTAGATGGTTGAGACATATCTGCATTAGCACTAAACTTTTTGACAGTAGCAGATTGCTTAGACAAATTAGGGTTTCTCTTAAAACCAGGTGGATAACCATTTAATTCAAAACACCTTTCAATAGCATGACCAATTAGACCACAATGTTTGCAAATCAGACTAGGATTAGGTCCCGCATTACCATTACCATTATTACTGTTACCATTACCATTTCTTCTAACAAAGTTATTATTAGAGTTTGAATTACTATTGGTCTTAGTAACAAAAGCAGTAGGTTGGACCTTGCTGTTAGAACCAGAACTTGGGTGGAGTCCTCTATGAGACTCCTCCCTAGAGATCACATTAAAGGCCTCTTTTACCTCTGGTAAAGGGTCCCTAGCCAAAATATTGCTTCTAATTGGTTGATAAACTTCATTTAAACCCATAAGAAACTGCATAAGTCTAATAAGTTGATTATGTTTCAAAACACCATCATGAGGATTAGGGCCGGCAATTTTGACACGAAACCTGTTAACACGACACGACACGACCTGTTCTTAACAGGTTTCGTGTTTGACCTTAACAGGTTTCGTGTCTTAACAGGTCAGACCTGTTAAGACCTGTTAATTTTCGTGTCTTAACAGGTCAGACCTGTTAAGACCTGTTAGCGACCTGTTAACATTATAATATATAATATATTAATATATATATAATAATACTTAAAATAAAAACCCTAAAATCCTATCCATTCTAATTCTATCCTATCCGCCTCCTATCTATTCTACGATCTGTCCAGCCCTCCAAACGCAATTACCCAAACCCAAAATCCTATCTATTCTACGATCTACTGATTCTCAATTTCTCATCTCTCGACTCTCATGTGCAGACCCACACGGCCACACCCAGGTAAATTTCTATAAGTTTGTTTTAGATTAGGCTTTTTTTTTACGTTGTATGATAAGATTGATGGCGAGTGGAATTACATTGTGTTTAATAAGATTGATGGCGATTGGTAATTTGGTATGTTCTTTGTTTGTGTTTCTTCTTTGTTTGCGCCGACAACCCACTGTATCCTTGCTAAAGTGTTTAATAATGATGTTGGTTGTGAATTATTTGTGGATATTGCTTGAGTTTTGGTATCCTTGCTACATGGATGGTACTTACTGTTTTGATTTCGTTACATTGCTTGAGTTTAATAATGATGTTGGTTGTGAATTCGTTAATGGTTATGGTTACTACTTACTGTTTCTGAATGTTTAGATATCACTTCTAAACAATAAATGGTTATTGGTTAATTGTATATAAAGTGTTTATATCTAAGTTATTTAATAATGTTCTTATTAGTTAGTAGACAATAGTAGTTGGATACATTGTCTTATTGTGTATTGTTGTTGCTTGTAGATGGATTCTGAATGTATTGAAATTGATCCAAAAAATAATGAATCTACACAACCTGATGAGGTCGAGTCCGTGGAAAAAGAAGTAGGAGCCAAGAGAAAACGTAAGGACCGATCTATTGTATGGAATTTCTTTGACAAAGATGAGAAAGCCGCGATAAAAGGCAGCAACAAAGTGCCATGTAAGTGCAAAAAGTGTAAAACTAATTTCCTGTATGATAGTATTCAAGGGACGGGTAATCTTAAGCGACACATGGAGAAATGTTTTGGTAAAAATTATCTTGATGTTGGTCAAATGCTATTTAATAGTGACATGGCATTACGGTCATCTAGATTTGATCAAAATATCTTTCGCGATTTGCTCGTATCTGCTACTGTTATGCATGAATTGCCTTTGTCGTTTGTTGATTATAAGGGTATTAGGGATGTATTTACATACTTGCAACCTGAAGCAAGTGTCATTACTAGGAATACTTTAAAAGCTGATGTGTTTAAATTGTATAAGAAAGAAAAGGAAAACATTAAAAGCATGCTTATGGAATCACCGGGGAAGTTATGTTTAACTTCGGATTTGTGGTCTTCTATTACTACCGATGGTTATTTGGCGATTACAGTGCATTTTATTGACAAGGAATGGGTTTTGCAAAAGAGAGTCTTATCTTTTTCTTTCATGCCACCACCTCATTCCGGTGTTGCTTTAAATGCAAAAGTGTTTTCGATTCTAGAAGAATGGGGCATAGAAAATAAGGTATTTTGTATAACTTTGGATAATGCATCTTCTAATGACCGTTTTGTTGAGCTTTTACGTGAGCAACTAGATACAAAATCACCACTTGTTTCTGAGGGTAGTTTTTTTCATATGAGATGTTGTGCACATATTTTAAACTTGATTGTGCAAGATGGGCTTCAAAAAATTGATCAAGCGGTTTGCAAGGTTAGAGAGAGTGTCAAATATGTTAAAGGATCACATTCACAAGTAAGGAAGCAAAAGTTTTTAGATTGTGTTAAGTTACTTTCTTTAAGTTCAAGAAAGGGGTTAAGGCAAGATTGTCCTACTAGGTGGAATTCTACTTTCCTAATGCTTGATAGTGCCATTTATTACCGAAAGGCATTTGCCCATTTAGCCATAAGTGATTCTAATTATAAGAGTTGTCCAACTGCTTCCGAGTGGGATATCATTGAAAGGATTTGTGTTTTCCTTGGAGTGTTTTATGATGTGACTACCCTTTTCTCGGGATCCAAATATCCTACTGCAAACTTGTACTATCCCAACGTTTTTATGGCTTATCTTACTTTGCATGAGAGTATGAGTTCAAGTGATGAGTATATGAAAGATATGGGGACGTCTATGATGGACAAATTTCAAAAGTATTGGTCTGATTTTAATCTCACTTTAGCCATAGCCGTGGTGTTTGATCCAAGGTACAAGTTGCACTTTATTGAATGGAGTTACAAAAAGATTTATGGAGAGGGCAACCCTCAATATGATACTGTTGATGGGTTATTGAAGACCACTTTTGATGAATATGCTTCTAATGTTTCCTTTACAACTTCAAATCATGCAACTACTTCAAGTGTTCGTAAAGTTGGTGAAGAAACAAGTGATGATACAAGGCATCTATCTTCTGTTAGAGCAAAACTTTTGGTAAGTAAATTTATATATATATTTTATTTTTATTTGATTTTATATGTTTTGTTAAAATCAAATTTTTACTATATTGTATCGTATTATCATTTTCAAAGTGAATTGAATTACTAATTTTGTATTATTACTTTATAGGATTTTGATGAGTTTCAAAACAATGAATCTACAACCAACAAAAAGTCAGAATTGCAATTGTATTTGGAGGAGCCAAGAATGGAAAGGACATTGGAACTAGATGTGTTGGCTTTCTGGAAATCCAATGAGTTTAGATATCCCGTACTTGCTAGTATGGCTCGAGACTTTTTGACAATTCCAATATCTACTGTTGCATCGGAATCTACATTTAGTGCTAGCGGAAGAGTATTAGATCAACATCGAAGTTCACTTGGTAAAGAAACTCTTGAGGCCCTTATTTGCACAAAAGATTGGTTGTTTGCGGGTTCAAATGAAGTTCCTCTTGAAGAGCTCGCTGAAGATATAATGTCGATGTCGCTTGATGGTGGTCCTGAATCAGGTGCTTCTAACTCAGTTAACAATCCCGACTCACTTAATCAGGTGCTTACTTTTCTATGTATCTATTTATTTTAAGTATAAAAGCATTTTAGAGTGTTTAGAAAAGCCTTATTTACAACAGCCCACACCCACTTCTGTGTTTCTAATATTTACTCTTTTGACTTTTCAGGTTTAAAATGGAGAATTGAAGAGCTCGCTGAAAGATTTAATGTCAAGAATCCCACTTCGTATTGTTAAGGATTATTAATTTATTATCATTGTGTATTAGTTAAGACTTAAGAATGATTTGTGATGTATGTTTCATGTTGTGTGGGTCTTTGAAATTGTATGAACTTTTGCATTATGTATGAACTTTTGCATCTTCAAGTGCAGCTCTTTGAAATTGTATGTTTTCAGGTTCTTAACAGGTTCAGGTTCTTAACAGGTTCTTAACAGGTCATATGTATGTTAACAGGTTCTTGTATCATTCGATTTGGTCATATGAATGTTAACAGGTTCTTAACAGGTCTTAACAGGTGCACCTGTTTATTTTCGTGTCGTATTCGTGTTTGAGAAAAATGACATGATTAGTTAACAGGTCGTGTTCGTGTTTGACCTTAACAGGTTCGTGTCTTAACAGGTTCGTGTAACCTGTTATGCCAGCTCTAATGAGCAGCACAAGTACAAGCAGGTAACAAGGTTAAGGTGTCAAACTCTCTCCAAAGTGAATTCAATTTATGGTAATAATCAGGCACAGATAATTCACCTTGTTTAAGACTGTTAATTTTATGAATCACATTAAAGATAATAGACCCATCAATCTTGTCATATGTTTCTTCTAACTCTTTCCAGACTTCAGATGCAATTTTTGAGTACACTTGCCCTAAGTACAACTCAGGGGACAATGACCCAAGAATCCAGCCAAGAACAATGGCATTGCATCTCTCCCATTGAAGAGCAAGAACTGGACTAGTAACAGGTTTAACACACGTGCCATCAACAAATCCCATTTTATTCTTTCCTTTTAAGGCAATTTTCATAGCAGTAGACCACATTTTATAGTTATCAGAACCAGTAAGTTTAAAATGCACAATAGACACATTAGAGTTATCACTAGAGTGCAAGTAAAGAGGATTACCAGCATCCAAAGCACTAATAAGAACCTCAATCATGATTACAAGAAACAAGATAACTAACAAGAAAACAAGTAACAACCAGAAACACACAAGACAAACAAGAACCAGCAAACAACCATGAAAACCAAACAGATAACCAAATACCAATCAAGAAGTAAGACAAACTACCAAGAGTAACAATTAAACTAACAAGAACACTAAAACACACACCCAATTCGACTGTAGTACCCAGTCTTACACCTGTCTGTGGGAAGAGCAGGTTTCCGTACCTCTCAAGGAGGCAGGTCAAGATGTTACCCACAGAGTTTGCAGTGCTACAACTAAGATACTCAGTGAATTAAAGGAAGAAAAAAGAAAACCTTACAGAGATGAAGCAGCGGAAAGACCAGATTACCAACTCTCTTGATTCACTTAGTCAAGAGAGTCAATAACCAACCAAGAACCCCAATAACACCACAGGGAGTCACCAGAATCAAGATCCCCAAATTTATCAAATTAGGGTTTCAAAAACCCTAACTGACAAATCCAAGATCTACCACTAGAAACACCAATTAACACCACGGCCGTTGAGATTACGGCCTCAATAGATCCCAATCACTCGAAAATCAAGAAACCCCCAAATTTTGAGATCAAACCCTAAAAACCCTAATATCAAGAACCAGCGGAGATCAAAGCCGTGGCTCTGATACCATGTTAAATAACAGATCTAATCCCAAAATCAACCACAACACAATCAAATCACCCAACTAACCACCCCTTGGTGAAAGCTTTTATTACTCATTAAAACAATAAGACAAGTCCTCAAATGAGTGCTTGTCAACAATACAAAAGAATAGAGATTGCCCCCTTCAGAAGGATTTAACCTTTCACTCTACAGAATCAAAGATATAATAAACCTCACTACAATCACTCAAATACTACCAGAAACTACTACAAACTATTGATCAAGAAGATCAAAGAGATAAGACCAGACTGTGTGAAAATACACCAAGATGAGAGAACAAGTGTGTGAAATTATGACGGCTTGTATGAGGCTCTTAGGGTTAGTCGAGCTTATATAGCAGCAACTTACACTTTAGTCCCTGGAATAATAGAAACCTGCCACACAGAACTAAACATACAAACATACAATAAAAGTGACACAACAAGTCCCTCAACTTATATAGACCACATGAGCTTGCAACAATCTACATATTCCAACAGCTTTACTTTGGTTGCATAACTGCTTCTATGTGCAGCAAAATCAGGCTTATTCATAGGTTGATAGTCATCATGATGTGCTTGAAATTCCTGATTGGTTGACAATACAATCAAGGGACCAGTCAATATACGGTTTTCATATGATGGTGCGTCATTGTTTACAACATCCACATTAACAATAACTTCTTTAGAATTTTGGTTTTGACTACAATTGTTCATAGTAAATGGAACAACAGACTTAGGGGTTAACTTCCTTTTAGTTTTCATGCCTAAATGACAGAAGTAATATACATGTACTTATGGTTCAGTTAAAATTTCTATGAAATGTGAATGGAAACTGCTTAATGGCATAGTCATGTGAAAAGATATGACTACAAAAGTTTTCATAAAGCGATTTTTCGTATATGGTTTGGATATTGACCTTCCAGACAATTGATGATTGCATGAACATTTAAAACAATTTATACACTAAGACAGTCCAACCATTGAGAATTACCAATTTATCGTACCTCATAAGGTTTGAAAGAAAACAATAGACTTTCATTTATCAGAATCGATACCATCTCCGGAACATGAATACTAGGGCGGGCATTATTTTCACGGTCAACACAAATAACTCAACATAAGGTCATCACTTTCCTATGAATCCTATTGTCTTACTTTTATTCTCCAAGGCCCTAAATATATGTCAAAGCCACTAATGTGATGACGTTGGTTGGTGGGTTGTACCTAGGGTGAGAGCACGAGATTGGAAAGAGCAAATATTTATAGCCAAAATAGTCAAGAGAAGTCCCTAAAGATTTTAAAGTTTCAAGAATAGTTCCCGAGCTAAGTTTGAAGCATTTTACAAGAATGGTCCTTGGAGTTTCCCAAATTATTAAGATTAGTCCCTAAGAAAAATAAAATCAAGAAATGACAAATTTGGTCCTTCTAGATATCAACAATTATCACAAATGGCCCTTGGAAGGAATCTACAAAAATGGCAAAGGTGATCCTTACAATTTCAGAATTTACAAATTTGGTCCCTTAACAAAAATCCAACTAATAATCCTAACCCATTATAAAACCTACGGACCCTTATAAACATTTCAACCAAAACCCAAAATTTATAAAAACCCATAACCCAACCTACACCAGCCCACCAATACATAAAGCCCAAAATGGATCACAAAGAGGTATTTTTCTTAGATAATTGATGGGGATGAAGTTTAGGGTTATGTGTGACCTTTGTTAAAAGGATTCGCGATAATAAGTTGTGTAAGTATTTTTATAAAATCAAAACTTTTTAGTGTGCGTTCAGATATGAATTTGGATAGTCAACATGTTTGATTTTATTGTGAGAAATTGGTGTGTGTTTTTGAAACATGGCTTCTGGGATTAGCTAGTATGCTTATGAGAGACGATGGAGAATTTTTGGTGTGAGTATTTGAGTTCGTTTTGAAGTGTTTCTTTGAGGGTGAAAGTACCCTAAAATTTTGCGTTTGCTGAGTTTTGTTTGTGCAAGGGATATAGTAAGGATTAAGGTTTAGGGATGTTGGTATGGAGTCTAGGAGATCCATAGTGGGTCATATGAACCTTAGACTTCCATCATATGAATGTTGCATGGGTTGTAGCTTCTAGCTTGACCATGCGTAATGTGTGATTATTTGTGTTTTGTTAGATTGTGATTGAGTAATTGGAAGCTGCGAAGTTTGAGGTGAGTTCATAGTCTCATTTTTATTTTGTTTTTAAACTTGGGATGGGAATGATGCTTGTCTTAACTGTTTTGAGATTACTGTGATTATGTATGTTAAAAGAGCTTGGATTTATAATTGTTATTATATGTATGCTATATGTGTGCGACGGTTTTTGAATGATATGAGATTGTGCTGTGTGGTCCAATTGGGGGGGAGTATCCAATTGGATGAGTAATACTCCTACTCATTGTTATGCTGTGTGGTTCAATTAGTAGGGTGCATACCCTGTTACTCGCGCATGCGACCTAATTGACGCGATCTTTTGGAGCGGGGGTCACGTTCTGGCCCGGATGTTGTGATAATGGTTGCCTTGATTGTGTGATTGCATGTAGCTAGTATAGTAACGATAATTATTTATCCAGCTATGTTTTATAATCACAGTGAACTGGTGAACGTGTGTTATGTGTCTTAAACCTATGAATCTCACCAACATTATGTTGACGTTTTAAGCATCATTTTCAGGTGAGCATTCTAAGGATAAGATAGATGGAAGCGTTTAGAAGAGACCTTAGTTGCATTGGAAGTGGTTATCCTTGATGTTTGAAGTTTATGTTGTTGATTTTTACGGGTATTGTTATGACAAATTGTGTCTATACTTTACTCTACTTTTGTGCATGTAGTATTTCTCTATATAGACACCTGTGTTGTGATGATATCCATGATGTTACATCCTCGTGTTTTCGCCTTGGCGAGGTGTGACAGTCTCCCCCGTTAAAAAAGAAATTCGTCCCGGAATTCAGTTGTTGTCATTTATAGTTCGCTCTCGCTAAAAGGGTCGGGAATGTTTGTGCTTCATATAATCAATGTGTTATCAAGTATACTCATGTCCACGGTTTGAGTTCCAACTAAGTTTAGAATCACAATCTTTTCTCATCTAAGTTTGCTTAATTTCCCTAACGAGGGTTTCGGGCTCTTCCACAACATGAAATCAATCATCAAACTAATTTGCTATAGGGTGATAACCAGTTAATCACCGGCTAGGCTTTTCTTGAGGCTCAACACATGTTAATCACTAAAATCCAGAGGGTGATCGTAGATAAAGATGACTAATATTGCTAACGGAACTGCTAGTCCGATGCAAACGACCTAGTCCACTATATTAGAATCAAAATTTCATCTTCTCTTACTACAATAGACTAACGCATGTATGTAGAACCTAATGGAGGTCAAAGTCATAACGAAAGAACTAGAATTTGAATCAGGAATCTGGCATTGCGGTTAAAGCTTATGCGGCAAGGTCAAATACTACTAAAAGTGGTAACTTATGACAACTTTATCCGAGCTCGATCTTCTATGTGTAATGAAATAGGCAATCCAAAGGTAACAATCGAGTGGTTAAATTTGATGGAATGAGCCTTCGCGTCCTCGAGAAAATTTATTAAAAACCTTAAGCTAAGTAACAACTTGAATATAACCTAATTTCACAACTCATCAATCCAAAATTGTCATGAAAGTAAGTTAAGAGTTGTTAAGAAGTTCAACATTTTCGAAAAATTGGCTCTGTTTTGGGTTTGCTAAAAAACAAACGAATAGGTATATGTAGCTTAGATTGGTGAGATTAGTGAAGAAAATCTGGGTACTATGTTGAGGTGTTTGACTTGTCAAGGAAGCTAAAATCCGTATAGTTAGATGCAACTTCTTGATATTCCAATGTAAAAGTGAAGCCATGTCCCAATGTGACTAAGCTATCTAGAACTCCGAAAATGACATAATGTCTCTTGAGTTATTGTACACCGATCGTCTAATTCAAAGCATTTCTAAAAATATGAGAACCTTATCCTATGTAAAGAGTGGGGAAAGTTGTACTTCGAAGGAATAGTCTCAAGGTATGGCATATCGCTATTGATAGTCTCGGGCAGATACGTGTGCATAAAATAGATGGTGATGAGTTAGGTCACGAATTTTATGTCTAAACTGTAGTACAATGAAAGAGCTTTCCAAAAAGTCCGACCACGACTTGTTTCGAGGTCTGGAAGTCGATCTTTTGATTTTTACGAGATAAGGTGTCAAAGCTGTTAAACCGGGACAGTTTTGGGGTAAAAGTTTGGGGTTCATTAGGAGGCTTGAATAAATAAGCTAGCCCACTTTCATAAATACTTAAGTAGTTGTTTATGCCTTAGGGTAGGCCGGTATGCGACAATCACTTTTTATTTTCCTGCCTAATTGACACTAATTTCCCCCCACTTGTCTTTTTAAACATAATGGAGTTAGGTACTCACAATCAGTCTTAATTTGTTGTTTCATATAGAAAAGAAATCCAAGAACATGCCTCATAGTCCACGATTACAACAGTCACACCAGCACGGTCACATGATCAGCTTTTAGAGCTTCTTCGAAACAAGGGACGTCTTGAACTTCCAAAAGGATGTGTGCATCGACCGATCGCCAACCCGAGGGGCGATGCAAAGGCGATCACCACTCGAAGCGGAACTAAGTATGATAATCCAACGGTTTTGGCTACTTCCGATCCTTCATCGTCTAAATCTTCTAAACCTTCTTTTCCTAAAGTAACCGTCCGTGACACCGAGGCGACAAAGGACACGGAAATTCCCTCGGGAACGACCGAAGAAGTCCATCCTCCGGTTGTCCCATCATCCGAGCCTAAAAAGAAAAACTCCGCCGAAAATGAAGCCGACAAGAATACTCCGAAGCATTGCCGTTTCAGCTTAAATTCCTCTCAACTCCCCAATCAGAATGCCTGACCTGTCAAGCAAAGTGCGTCAAATGATAAACATGCAACCCAGATTTAGATAACGTTAAAACTTTGTTTGGAAGTAAGAAATGGTTTACAAAACAATTAGTGGTGTTTGTGTAGTAGGCTTATGAGCTTATGTAACTTCGGAAAAGCTCGTAACCACATTTTTTCAACTTATGAGCTTATGACTTTAGATAAGCCAAAAGCTCAAACGCTCAAGTTAATAAGCCCATAAGCCGGAGAAAGTAAGGTGATGAGCTTTTCGAAAGTCACAAAGCTAATATGCTCGCTAAATTAGTTAAAAATGATAATATGACCTTTAGCAAAGAACCATAATCCTTTAGTATAAACAAACATTAGAAAATAGAAACTGATAATTAGGGGGTGTTATTATTAGTTGCATTTCTTATTAAAACTTCTTATGTTCTTATTGATAGAAATAAGCAACTCCAATTTGGTTATTCCAAGAACGTTATCTTGCTCCCAGTCAGCAATATAAGCAATCCCAAACACCCTATAGACTACTTATATGCCGTGTTAAATTGTAAAAAATAGTTTAACAATTTAAAATCAAAGCCGAGCTACTTATGCCAAACTATGTATATTATACACAAATAATGTTTTATTACCAAATATATAAAAGATTATTTACTTGCTAAAAATGATTATTTACTTGCTAAAAATGATTATAAAAGCACATATTTATAGCCGAAATATATTGATTGGCTCAAAACCAACAGGTATTGTCACACAAGCTAGCCACTTGTGAATGACTAACCGTAACAAATAAATCCTGAAAGTCTAGAGCACAATGCAATAAAATCCTGAGGAGTATAGTGTTTCCCCTGGTCGTTAAAGTCCCAACGAGGCTGAAATTGTGTTTTGGAAAACGTTTATGGGAAGAGTGATTTGGAATAGTAACCAGAATAAAGATTTGGATTGATTGTTACACTACTGATTGCTTGGAATTGAAAATGAGAATTCACAATAAACAGATATAACAAATTTATAACACAAAATGCAATTAAGTAAAGTACAGGGGCTAAAAATGACAACTTTTAAACTACAGGGACTAAAAATGACAAGTTCCAAACTTTGGGGTGAAAAATGAAAATTTTGAAACTTTTAATATTAAAGAAAATTGAAATCTAAAAAGAAAATATTTTAATAATATTATACTAATTTAATATTAAATATTTAATTTAAACTAATTAATTAACTTAAAAACTATTTATATTAAACCTAACAATATTTTAATTACAATTTTAACTTAGAAAATTACAAAATTATTTTATAAAAACCTAAAATGACTTAAAATACTTATAAAAATTAAAAATAAATATTTTTGTNTATATAAAAGATTATTTACTTGCTAAAAATGATTATTTACTTGCTAAAAATGATTATAAAAGCACATATTTATAGCCGAAATATATGTACATGCAGGTAATAAAATATGAGAAAACGATAAAAACCGGGATAAAATCACAAAAAACGCGATGAGTATAAAGGTGTATGAAGAAGGAATACACAGAGAAGGCAATGTGGTATAGAAAGAAACAAAGGGATATACGCAATATATGTAGTGGAGAAAAAGGGAATGATTTCCTAAATTACCCTCATTGGTGAGTTTGTCTATTCCCGCATATATGGTTGAGTCCAAACAAGTCATTCTCATGCTCCTGTAATTGTCATCATTTTGCCGCAAGTGGCTGTACAATTGACCCCGGAAACTGACTGGATATGGACAATCAAAAAAAGACCAAGCATAATCAAACAACAGCAGCAAATTTGTTTTACATGTATTGATGAAAATGTAAACAACTAAGAAGAACCCACAAGGATTCTGCTCGTTTTAAATATCAAGAAACCTCTTCTTACTAAAAAAGAACAAAGTAGCCGTTTATGTCATCGCCAAGAGACGGTTCAAATGTTCAATTGTTCAGTGTAGCAGACTTGCATCAAAATGAACTACACTAAAGATGATTAAAATAGTGGAGCACAAATAAAACTTAAGTGACCATATTATAAACAATATTCCAAACCAGTAATAGTTTAGAGCATGTTTAAAAACATAAATGTTATTGAAATCCATTAAACACAAGAATTCTTTAGAACCATCAAACATAAGATGACAAAGATAATGGTATGCTACTGAAAGATAAATTCATACATCAATGCTCTCTCATCTTGATTACCTTCATGAGCATCAAACTTTAGCACTTTGTTGAAGAACTGAAATGCCTCCTTCGATTAACTGGAAAAACAAAACAGGAAATGAGTAAATATACGCTCATTGTTTAAGGTGGGAATTAAAGCAAAGAACAAATAAAGTGTTTTGCATTTCTTGTATAGAAGATAAAGGGTTACATTGTCGACACTTTATAATCCTTAAAAAAAAAAAAAAAAAAAAAATAACCGGTGTACAACTGATACAGCCATACAGGTCTAATGCGGAGGAACTCTTTTCTTTTTACCAAACTAAGGAACCGATACCTAAACAAATATGATGCACATCCAGTAAGAGATCAGAAGGCAATCATCATTATAAATAAATAATAGATATCGGAAGGCAAAAGTAACTATATGGTCTAAACAATGTACTGTATAAAAATAAATGACCGTGAAATAACAATGTACAGAGCAATAATTAGAACACACTTTACCGTTCCTCTTGTTACTCTTGGCTTGCCTCTTTCTCTTCTTACTTAGTATACTATGTGAAAAACGAAAAGACCTTGAAATAAGGTCATAACTGGAAACCACTTTATTAATTCGCTTGCTATTCTTTAGGTGTCTCATTTTCTTCAGTTTCCTGTTGAGATGTGGAGATAGGCGTCTCGTTTCCTTCAGTTTTCCGTTGAGATGTGGAGATACAAGGCTCTTCAAAAACATAGGTGCACTTATATATTCACCAATCTGAGACACACATATATCTTGATCATCAAAAAGAGACGAACTGTTTTCTGGAATGTAATTGAGTGAGTGTGCAACATCATACTTCATCTCAGGATTATACGGGAGTAGTTGCCAAGACTGTTCTTCATTGTAGTTTCTCTTTACCCACTTATCCCAGGGGTTATCGTCAATGCGAAATATGCATAGACATTCTTCAAAAATCCCTAGTCTGTTATAACAATCCCATACATATCTGGTGTCATCAGGTTGAGGGATTTCCTTAAATTCCTCACTACATAAATCGAAAGAAAGTATCACTCTCTTCTTGTTACAGTCACCCAAAAACCAGTGAAGCGCCCCATTGCATAAAATACCATCACTGTCGTTACGATCAAAAGTATACTTGACTTCTCCAATAGTTTTCCAAATATTTGATTTCAATGTTAACACTTGAAACTTGAGTTGTTGCTCATCTGTCATGATACCAACAACAAGCTTGTAATCATCCGTGGAGGCATCATAACCGAAACCCCAACATAATTTCCACCTATCCTTGTGAGGAATACCAATAATGGTTTGAAGTCTTTTAACCTCTCTGGTGGAAGGATTTGTTACTACAAATTCAGCAGCATTAGGAGAGATGCAAACAAGGCCATTGGAGGAACCAATAATATAACAAACATACAACCTCGGATCAGTTATATTCATTGGTCTTGGCATAACGATTCTTCTATGTCCAAGTTGTTCACGATTCTTGTTGTAAGTATGGATCAAATGAGATTTGACAAAAAGATTACTAGAGATCAAATTATACCATGACTTACAAACGCTTTTGCATCGGAGTATATCCTTCACATCCAATCTTAAAACTATATCCTCAACTACATCCAACATAACCATCTCGAATGGTGACAGAGATGACGAGTGTGCTGTGTGCAGCATCTTAGGTTAAGCTCGAATGGTAACAGAGATGATGAGTGTACGCTGTGTGCAGCATCTTAGGTTAAGCAAATACTCTGAAGCTCCCAGCCCAAATCTTCCAGCCCAAATCCCAGCCCAAAGCCTACTTCAATAGTTCAAAGCCCAGAGTTAATAAACTTAAAGTAAATTACACCGTCGACCTTGTAGTTTGCGTCGACCGAAATGGTTCATCCCTTGACCCAAAAAATGCACCGTTCATGCATCTATAAATGCAAAACGTTATCTGCCGTTAGTCTTTCCCTCTAACGGCATTCGCCAACACCCGTAAATTACATAAATGGTTACTATGGATTGTCCATTTTTTCACATTTAGTCACTGAACTTTTTTTTTGACATACATGATCACTGAAGTTTCAAATCGTTACAGATTCAGTCCATTTCGTTACATAAATGGTCACTGAAGTTTCAAACCACAGTGACCATTTATGTAACGAAATTGAAACCTTAATGACTGGATCTGTAACGATTTGAAACCTTAATGACTGACCTTGTCAAAAAATAAGTTCAGTGACTAAATATGAAAAAATTGACAAACCACAATGACCATTTATGTAATTTACTCTTAAGTTATCCTCACAAACACCACCTTCACTTCATATTTATAGCCAATTCCAGCAATAACATCAAAGCATTCATCATTTACCATCACCTTTATTTTCGAGTAACTCATAAACATAATTACCATCATGTTCAAAAACCACATACAATTTCACATACACAACTTCCTCAAAACACAGAAACAACTTCAAATTAAACCCAAACACCCATGATCTAAATCTACACAAACCCCACTTTTTTTTTTCTTTTTTTTTTTTTTTTTACATATATCAAAACTCTTCTTTTAAAAACCCACTTCAATCATCGAAACTCACCATCACTCTCACTTTTCAAAACCCACTTCTTTGAGCTAGTAACGTAAACAATTACAACAATAACAAGAACACAATAAAATGAACTAACTTTTTTAATTTAACTTCAAGATATAAAAGATGCAAGTAATCAAAAAAAGTAAACACTAACAAACACCGATTAGCCCCGCTGCTACGACCATCCAAACACACCTCCACCTCTGCCATCACTACCACTCAAACCCGTCAAATCATAGCCATTTGGTAGACTGCTCGTAGTGGCGACCTCACCCATGGTCGGTCTACCCCATAGGACGCCCCCTCTTTTTCGTGCTTGGTTCGATCGGCTAAGTGACCTTTGCATTTGCAAGGTTCGTGTGCCTTTTTTTAACTATTATTATTAAATTTTGTGAGATATGTTTTTTTTACCGGGTCGACTTACTACGGGCTTAAGATCATGTGGTTGGTATAGAGACCGAAGATAATGTGGCAGAGTCGTTTGATCACTAGCTGGTCGCCATTACTACTAGTCTTACGTTCCTTGAATTAATTGTGATAAGACTAAAGGTATAGGTCACCTTTTGCCACTACCTCTCACCTTACACATTCGCGCCACCTCAGCTTTCTCTATTTTCTCACTTCCCCTCACTCCCTCTCACCTTTCACCCGTTTTGGTCACCTCATGCTCACCTTTCCCCCTTTTTTATTTAAATAGTTTTATTCATAAACTAAAACGTAAATGTGAACATAAACGTAAACGTACAAAATTAAAAACTTTTATTCATAAATTAAAAACATTACATAGATTTCGAATATTAAAAATATTACATTTAAAGCTGAAATTCAATATTACGAGACAAGTGTTCGACCCTAATGACATGAAGGTTTTGATGCGCTTATGACGATTTGATGTGCCTCATAACTTGTCTCACTTGTTCATCAAATCGTATGAGATTGTCCGGTTGATGTGCTTCCTTTGGGTACCAATCGGGAGATATCACATTTCATTTGTCTTTTCGAACCATATTATGTAATATGATGCATATATACATCATATTCATTATTATTTCTTTTTTCCATCGGTCGTGAGAGATTGGCTAGTGTAGCCCATTTCTTCTTCAGAACACCAAATGCTCGTTCCACATCTTTCCTTGCCGACACCAGCATTTGCTTATACCTTATTCGCTTGTAGTCATCATCAGATGATTGTGGAATCGTCTTAATGAGTGTCTTCAACAAGATAGTATCCCCATGGGTAAGTTACCTCATTAGACACAAGCGGAATCTTTGATGCTTTTCCTTCTTTGAGATCCTTAATTTAAGGAGATTGCAGTTAAATGTTGATGTCGTTGTTCAACCCAGAAACACAAAAGAAAGCATGCCATATCCATAAGTCTTGTGGCGCAACGGCTTCTAAATGAAAGGATTCGGACCATGATCACGTCTACAATATGACCCTTTATATGCGTTCGGACAACCAAACCACTCACAATTTGTACAATCAAAGCTTCCTAACATCCCCCAAAGCCCGTGCGTTTCTTCGTGATGCCCGTAAAGCTTTACAACATCAGTCATAGTGGTTTTCTCAAATGCTCTAGACCAAAAATTTGCATAACATAATTACAAAAATGATCAAGAGATAAACGAGAGGTTTTCTCACTCATTTACAGATATTCTTCTAAAGCGTCAGGAACTGTGTCGTATGCCAATTGACGAATTGAGGCGGCGCACTTCATCAACGGGAAATGCCTTCTCTTCCGGTACAGTCAACGAAAGTATGGACAATGAGTAGTTATGTAACACCCACAAAATTTGGTACAACGGGAGACTTAATCAAGTTTTCAGGGTGCTACGAGGTTTGGCACACAACACAAAGCATAGGAAACAAGATAGCATTATCCATTACAATAAAGTATTCAAATTTTAAGTATCAAGTCTACAGTTATTCAAACATTAAAGATAGCTCAAGAGAAATCATAAGATATCAGAGTTTTTATTGATCCCCAAGCCATGCCACTTGCCAAGCCTCCAGATAGATATCATCAACCTTAAACAACATCAATTACATGAGAAAACATGCTAAAGGTCAGCTAACGCCGGTGAGTTCATAGGTTTAAGCAAACAATAGTAAGGATGGACCAAGAGTAAGTAGATTACTATATTGGTCTAAGATAGATATAAATCGCAAAATCCACATAACATCAATAAGCATAAAGATCCTGAGAGATCGTGTATCAATATAAAGGATTATATTGATGTGACAAGTAGGGGCCCTAGGAGGATCTGACCTTAGCCAGGTGACAAGACGTAGCAATTTATATTATTACTACCCTGGATCTAGGACTAGATCTATCGCATACCTAACCTTAGTCAGTTGACATGATATATCAAATCGAATAAGTAGTAGGTTCATATAAAATAGTTGAGCATGTAATCTCACCCCAAGTTTCAAATAATGTATATGAGTAAAAGTAGGGCTATGAAACTGATGACATCAAATAAGTACATATTATTGTCATCATTTATCATATTTATTTAACTTGTTTTACTACATTATCTACGAGAATCGATGCTTAATTTTTTACTTTAGTAATTCTCAGGTAAAAACAAGGAATTGGTGAAACTTGGTAATTTTGGACGAATTATAGAGCAAAACAAGCAAGATGTCAAAAATTTACTGAAATCCAGAAGATGCGCTGTATCTCTATCTACAGATACGCCGCAATATCATACTTAGATGAATTTGAAGACCATTGCCTGGCTTTGAAGAATGCGCCACATAGAGTTTTACAATGCGCCGCTTATGAAATTTGGGTCAACGAAGAAGATCAAGCTTGTTCTACTCCAGATACGCCGCATTATACTTCTGACATACAGCGTATCACTATCAAGACTTCACCAGATACAATCCAAGTCACTGAAGGATATGCGCCGCATAAAGATTTAAGTTACGCTGCATCTGAAGACGGTGTACGAATATTCCAGAATATATTAATATTGGACCCTACGCAAAGTTAAGTCAATGCGCCGCATCTACTTACTCGATGCGCCGCATCGAACCCTCAGACAGAAACTATAAATATCCCAAGACCTATATGAATTTTGTGTGCAACATAACCCTAAGGAGACGAACTCAGTCGAAGAAGCATCACAAGACACACCCAAATCGAAGATATTAGAGCTGTAATAGTACGCTTTAATTCATCAGGATTGATGGGCTGTTTTCGGCTACCATACCGCACCCCTTAAAATTGCTTTCCCATCAATTAAAGTCTATATGATGATGTTTTTGGTGACTTATATTTGTGCATTGATAACCTCTGTGTTTAGTTGAGTCTTCTGGGCTACCATACATGTTCCTCGCCAATTTAGCTGATGTCTATAGATAAATAGGATAAACATAAGTGATCATTAAGAGTTTACTCGCTGATATAATGAGATCCAACGATACATATAAGATTACGATACGCTTCATATAGAACTAGCAATAAAACAAGTGACAAGCTACTTAACTATCAGGACAGGTCTTCTTCTGCTTCTAACTATCTATCTGTGTACGTGTTTGCTATTCGCTGATTCGTGCTCATTAGTTTAATTTACTATTTAATAAAACCAAACTGTGCCAGTCTCTCAGGCTGACCCCCTTTCATTAGATTAGATTGTAAAACTAACTTAGGATATTAAAATACTGATTAGGTTAATTAGATAATACGTTCCACTCTTAGTGATCGACACTCTACATACCATTATATTTATACTGACCGGGTACACTGCTCGTTAGGTGTGTGTGTTATTGATAAGTCGGCTAAATATAAATTTAAAACTTGAATAGGCATTAATACTGTTAAACCGCGACGACACACTAAAAATACCGCATCAAGTTTTTGGCGCCGCAGCTGGGGAGTGAATTGTTATTATCTGTTAGTCTGATTAGTATTTTAATTAGATTTTTCTTTTTATTAGGTTTTTAGAATCTAACCACTAACTTTGTTGTATATTAGTTAGATTGCATTCATTGTATAATTTGCATATTTTCTGTTTTTGTTTTATTTTATTTTCTGTTATTTTTTTTCTGCATTTACTGCTTTCGTTGTATTGTGCTGATACAAACGATACGGCGCATCTAATTTCCAGATACGGCGTGTTACGTTTTAACTTTTTATAAATACAACGCGTTTAATAATTCGAGTACGACGCATCTATCCCCTAGATATGGTGCATTATGTTTTCTTTAAAAAAAAAAGAAATTTTTTGAAACCCTAACGCCGTACGATGCATCTGTTTTCATAGATACGGCGTATTTATTTAATTAAAAATAGTTTTCGAATTAATTAAACAGAAGCGACGCATCGATTTTTATCGATTCGGCGCATTTACTGAATCAAAAATCTTATATTTTAAGCATAACGAAAATACAACGCATTAGCTTCTGCTTATGCAGCGCATTTAAATTTTTATAAATATAATCGATTTTTGACATTTAATAAGATACAGTGCATTCTAATTCAAAAGCGGCGTATCGGTTTTTTGAATATAAGTCTGATTTTAATTTTAACGTAATAGATACGGCGTATCCTTTACTGGTACAAAAAGTTTTATCGGTCACGCCAAAAATGTGTGACGATATGCATATAGTCACACACGTTTTTTTCGTTGTGTGTCACTGAAGGTCCCGCCACCGTAGGTGGCATATGGTCACATTTTTGATTTCGTTGCCTTTTTCATCAAAAAAGAGTGACCAAAACCCCGAATATGTGTGACAAATTAGGCAGAAGTTTTGTTGGATTAGTCAGTATCAGTGACCGTAAACACCTTATAGTCACACGAATGCTTTTTGAGAGTAACTATTGTTCGTCCTTTGGCCACATAAATATATAATATATGTGATATTTGAGATGATTCTTTCTAGTAAATGTGTATTATGTGTGACTATTTCCCGTCCTGTGGCCACATGAATATACAATAAATGTGACGTGTGTGATGATTTAGTCACACAATGGGTGTTGCTTTTTTGGAGTTAGTTACATATAATTTAAAACAAAGTGGCCAAAAGTGTTAATAAGTGTGACCATATGCTCTTTAAAGTGAACAAATGTGTATTTTGTGTGACTATTGATCACCAAAAACCCACTTCCAAATCATCAAACCAAGATCATTTCGCAAAGGGCTTTTGTTACCAACTTAATTAGCAACACATTTTGTAAGTTTTTCATAACACATTTCGTCTAATTTCACCTAATTTGGTCACATTCATGATTATGCATTTTATTTACATTTTTCCAAAACTTCTTTTCTTTTGAATTAAGTTTAGGAATTACATAACTAAATGCTTCCCTTAGGATTAGGATATATAATTCACACCTAAAACTAATAATCATAAACCCTCTTGTCAAAATTTTGAGAAATTCCAAACAATCCATTTTCAAAATTTTTCTTAAATACTTTGTTGATTAATGATATAAAAACTTGATAAAATTAATCATATTATGTTTTCACAACTTTTGTAACATATAAATATAGTTTTCGTCAAAGTAAAAATTATTTTATATACGATAAGAGGGTGTTTGGATTAAGTCCAAATAATGTCAAAATAAACTAATTACAATTTTTATTCAATATGGTCAAGTCTAGAAACATTAAACGTGAAACTAGAAGTTATCAAGATGCATAATTCATATGTATATTGATAATTTAGTAATACGTCACCTAGATAAGGAAGCGTTTGGTTTAGTCAGAAAAACGTCTGTTTTCATAACAAAATATAAACTATTTTTTTAAACGAGTCACATGCATAAGAAACTCGCAAGAAATGGCTAGTTATACAAACAATGTAAATCTAGCTCAATTTCACGATATATTAAGATGTAAAAAGGGGCGTTTGGATTAGTCCACAACTATTCATTTTGCATCATAAAATATATCTAAAACGAGTTATAAATAAAAATATGGAACATAGTAAACAACTTCTTAGGATTAAGGTCTTAGAGTCGAAGTTTGTTTATGTTCCTACATATGTCAAAAATAATGCATACATATCATTTTTATTTTTACTTGTAGTAATTTTGTCTATTGTTATCATGGATAGGTAAAAATGCCTAAAGGTGATGATCTTGCTCTTACCTGAAAATACGTTCCTAAAGTCTCCCAACTTCCTACCACTTCCCCCACTTTAGCCCATTTCTATAAACAAATCGAGGATAGAAATATCCACGAGGGTCGAGTCGTAGATCGTGCGTATGCTCAATCCGACTTCATTGAACCTTTATTTTCTTCCATCAATTTCAATTGTCTTTTCGAAATAAACGAACCTATCCATCCTCGCTTTATTGTCGACTTCTATAGCCAAGTTACGGTTCAAACTGATAACGATGGCATTCTTCTCATCTCCTTCATGATCTAACACCGATTCATCACTCTTTCACTCGAATGCTTCGCCAAAATTCTTGGCATTCCTTTCCGGGGTCAAGCGGTATTCACCAATGAATGGGATCTCAATTCCCTTGAACGGTGTCGACCGACTGATGGCCCGTATCTTTCTGAACTTCCCACTCCTGACGATATTCGTCAACTCCTCAGGTTGGAACGTGAAACTACCACCCGCAAAATCAAATCTCGCAATGTGCCCATCTTCGCAAATCAAATTCTTTTGATAGAATTAAACCCCGCCATGAGGCGTTGGGAAGAACTCAT
Source organism: Artemisia annua (assembly GCA_014162995.1). Taxonomy (NCBI): domain Eukaryota; kingdom Viridiplantae; phylum Streptophyta; class Magnoliopsida; order Asterales; family Asteraceae; genus Artemisia; species Artemisia annua. The sequence goes on along the minus strand of LBNU01004342.1, from coordinate 13,458 downwards.
TCGCGAGAATGCGTTCGGTACCGGAGGCCACCGGGACCATCTCCCGGCGTGCCTTGCGCACATGTTGTATTGTATTAGTGCCGAGCATGAATACAATTTGGCTTATTTCTTCATCAAAAGAATTGAATGTGCGAGGAAGACACCAAAAGCGAATCTTCCGTATGGCATGTTTCTCACTCGTCTCTATCGTCACTTGATTGAAACATATCAAGATCTTGACGAAAGTATATACGAGGCCATCTATCCTATTCTTCTTCCTCTCGCTCTCAAACCCACTAGACGACCTCGTAGTGATAAAGGGAAGTCTCGTCGTCATAGCTATCATGGCTCATCCTCAAATCAAGAGGACGATGACGAGACTGAGGGAGATGCTCCACGAGCTAGTACCTCTCCCTTTACTACATACGAGGAAAATCTAGAGGATATCGTTTTTCCCGAATCTCGATCTCCATCACCTCCTCCTACTACCGAAAGCCTTCTTGCAACCCAAAAGGAAATTCTTCATCGACAACGAAGCATGCATAAGGAAATGCAAGGTGGTTTCAAGGCGATCGGCAAGACTTTGAAGAACATGTTCGGAAGGAAGAAGAGATAGAAGAAGATTTTATTTTGGTGTTTGATATTTATTCTATTTATGTGCTACTTGAACTATGATTTGTGTAGTTATTTTTCCAACTTGATATGAAGTACCAATTACTTGTTTGGATGATATTTTGCTAGTTTATTATCTAATCTTCCTAGTATTATGATCATTTTATTTGATTGCATGCTTAATTGTTTAGCTTATACTTATATATTTATGTTTATATATGTTGCATGCATGCTTTCCAATGAACCAAAAACTAATATGAAATTCCAAAAAGAGTTTGCTGCAAAAACAAATAAGAAAATACCATCTTTTCAGAAAATTTTTTAAAAATTTTCAAAATTTTTTCGTCAGATGGGCGGCACCCTTAATTCATAAGGGCGGCACCCTTAATCTTTAAGGGCACCGGCCTAGAATTAAGGGTACCGGCCCCTCCACAGTGTTTTTCACTGTTTTCTTTTGCATCTTGTGAGTTGCTTTTGGTAGTCTCAGCTATCCTTTCCTCATAAAACTAAACTGATTTTGGAATATAACCTTTCATGTTCAAATTAATACCATTTCTAAACACCTTTTCATCCTTATAAATCCCATGCATGTTTACTTCCACTCCATCATCCTCAAACACTCTCAACCTCCATTAACAACCATCAAACCTCAAACACTAAACCATGTCATCACCAAAAACCTCAAACTCAACAAATGGCAAGAGACAAAAGTTTGTCATAATCCCTCCTAAACAATTGTTTATTGACCTAACTCAAGAAGACAATACTGCTCCATCACCACAAAAACAACGCTCATCCCCAAGTGCTCCTAATGCACCATCCAAAACACCTTCTACCCATGCAACCTCAACATCCTCCTTACCATCCACATCCTCCATCAATGACTACATTAACAACCACCTTTCACCTCCACCAAGAATCCCACCACCACCACCAACAAATGACCATCCATCCCTTGACATTACTCTCACAATGTCACCCTTCACTCCACTTGATGCCCATTTCTCACCATCACCCAACAACCCTCCAACCTACAACCCCGTCCCATGGAGCTTGCTTGAAGCTCATGGAGACACATGCCTTTGTTGTATCCATAACCGCACCATAGTCTTTGGACTAAGGGATGAAATCCACTTCATGTTCTCACATCTTGAGAACTTGTTGCAAACAACCAACCAACCAACCAACAAACACAACTCCTCCACCACCAACAACAAACACTCCTCCACCACCACCAACAATAAGCACTCCTCCACCATCTCCATCTCCATCTCCACTTGTTGGTCCCTTTTTCACACTTAGTGTTAACTAGAGAGTTAAACTAAGAGTGTTATGGTAATATGATGTAGTGACTTCTTTGATAACAAACTAGAACAAGACTAAACGTAAAACAGAGAAATATAATTTTTCAACGTTTAATTCTTATTAGAAATGATTCAAAGAATTATACCCAAGTGTTTGCGGAACAAACACTTGGGATTGAAATGACAATGTATGGTATGTTCCTCCTCGCTAAACTTAAGCTAAGCTTAAGTAGCAACAAAAGACCCACTAAGCTATCTTAGGTACGAGTATGTTTCTTGGAGGAGAAAAGGGTTTGTGTAAG
>LBNU01004341.1:144900-186569 GCA_014162995.1 Artemisia annua | reverse complement strand
CTTAGCCTACCTTGTATGCACTCATCTTTAGTGCATTATTGTGACAACATTTGTTTAAACCCTTAGTTAATTATCTAATTGATTACATGGTTGTTAAGTCGAGTCATATCCTTGTACATATTGTTTTGGGACGATTGGGACTCATGGGTAAAGTACTAGTGTAATGGAGTAATGGGGAAGAACAACATTATTACCCCCATATGTGCTAAATATTTTAAAAGTACTCCAAGTGTTTCGATTATCTTAATTCGAGTCATTAGAATAGTTAATTGTAAAGTATGTAAAAGTTCAAGTGTAAGGGGAGAACCGAGGCCCCTATAATGTATTATTTTGGATGGTAGGGCAAGAATGTATGCACAAAAAAAATCGAAAAAATCAAGAAAAATACAAAAAAAAATGAGAAAAAAAAAGAAAAGTAGAAAAAACATACGAACTACCATCCCGTTTCCTTTTATGTTTATTTTATGTTGTTATCAATTTTTGATTAGCGTAAGTCGATTCTAGTCTTGGCTTAGCAACGCCATATTGTACATGTAATTAATCAATATCTTTAACTCGCCACCAGTAAAATATCCCTTTTCCAACAAAACCGTGTTTATCATATCCCTACACCTCATTACAACCCTTTTGTAAAGTCATCTTCGATAGTTTATCTTAGGTGCTTACGCCTAGTGGAGAAGGTTTTCGATCCTTTCCCAAGCCTATGGTAATCTATTTGCTATGACAGGTAGTGAGAGATATTGTCCATTTTCATTTATGAGATATAATTCTATGACACCTGAGAGATGTGAGTATCTAAACACTACTTGTGAGGTGCTAGTGTGTAATCTCCGTGCTTATTATGATTAAAGTGGAACGATTATTTGTTGTAATTACTTTTCTATTAGCGTTAAATGACCCCTAACTTGTATTTTGATTAGAATAAAAGCGCATTTGCTTGAGGACAAGCAAATCTCAAGTGTAAGGGTATTTGATGAGGCGAAAAGTGTACTGCTTTTAGGGGGTCATTTAAGCCCTAAATCGTATTTATTTGATCAAATATCGCCCTAAATCGTTCCTTTTGGCATTTTAGGTACTTTGGAGAGAAATTCTGGAAAAGGAAGCATTTTGGACGTTTTCGGAGAATAAAAGTGAAGAATTCGACAAAGTATCAAAATCTGCTGGAACAGTACTCCAGACGGCGTCAAGACCAAGCTTGACGGCGTCAGGCCTTGACGGGCCAGAACACAATTTTGGAGATTAAAGAGGGATGGCGTCAAGAAGGCTATCAAGAAACCCTAACCATGGCGAGGTGACGGCGTCAAGATCACAACGTGACGCCGTCAGATCTGTTTTTCTATATATATTCGCATAATTTTTAGTCATTCGTGTGGAACTTTTTAGAGAGAAACCCTAGACGATTTTTGCAGCTTTTTTAAGGGTTTTATACCCTTGGATCTCTCATGTTACATTGAAGATAAGTAATCAATTAATCATTCAATATGTCTATGTGTTGTTTGATTCTATCTTGTTCTTGTCTTTTGTTTAACATGCTAGGCTAGATTTTCTTTGTGTTTCCTTAGATCTAATGAAACCTAACTATTAATTATTGATTGAATGGTGTGTTATTAATTGTATTGGATGGGTGATTATCGATGTTAGGCTTAAGAAAACTGGCAGACTTCCGGTTGGTAACATGCTTGAACGTCTTAAGAAACATGAACTAAGGTTATTTTGATTGTATTTAATGCATGAGTGAATTCTAGTGATCCCATGTTAGGAGCTTCTTAGCCAGCTCGACATAGGAGTGAAGTAGGATCTCATAGAGTTAGGGGAAGTCCGTACACACCCCTACGAATGGTATTAAGGAATACAATCCGTCATCCACGCAATTAATACACACTAATCAATCGGTAAAAGATAGATAGGGAGTAAGGAAATCTAAGTAAATTCTCTCCATATTAGTTTTCACAACCATTTACTTTTCCGTTATTTTATTTTATTTGCATTAGTAGTAATTTGGGTTAGTTGACTAGCAACTAATTCCGCCCACTTTTCCAAAACCCGAGATTTTACTTGCTTTCGTTAAAATATAAAAATACAAAAAGAATCTTCCCTCACCCCTAGACCTATTAGAGTAGTTTTTCAATCCTAACGACACTATTCCCTGAGAGAACGATCAATCCCCCGGTACTTGCCACTACACTACTACATCGGTCAGGTACACTGCCTGGTGGGGATTGCAAGCTTCTCAAGATCCCTTGAGAGGTAAAACCCTAGTGCGTGGTCGCAATCCCGCGCATCATCTCTCTATCTCTATCTTGTGTTCTTAATAAAACACATAACATCTTTGAAAGAACACATCTCCTTGCATGGGAAGAATCACAAGAACCTAATCCACTCTTGTGATTGTGTCGAGGGTCTTCTTATCTTTACCCTTTCTACAACAATCGAGTCTCTAGGTTAGGCTAGGGCTTGGTTGAATAAACAAACACTTATTCTTTCTATTTGTATGTAAGGGAAGTCTTGTGTCTAAGTGACCAAGCCTAGATCATTGGGGATCTAGATTAAAGTCTTGTGTCTTGGTGACCAAGCCTAGATCATTGGGGATCTAGTTGGGGTTTGATACTTCCGGTGGGAAGTCTTAGTGGTAAGTCGAATCACGAGATTCTTTTGGGTGGTTTCCGAGGGCGGAATACCGTTGGGGAGTAACTCTTCTTAGTGAGCACCGATCTTAGTGCATATCGGTTGAGTGAAGTTGTAACGGTTTGTAATCCACCTAAAGGATTATACTAGAGTAATAGTATCGGTGTCGTGGATTCGCAACTGGACGTACGGATGGTATAAACCCCCATCCCGAACCAGTATATATCGTGGTGTCTCTTTACTTTCTTTATATACTTTGTTTGTGTTTGTGGTTGTGATTATTGTTGTATAACCACTTGGTGATCTTTGAGGCTTAAAGTTAATAAACTTTGAATAAGCCAAAAAGACCGTATTCACCCCCCTCTACGGTTCTACAAATTCTTTAGTGATAATTTGTTTGAAGACTAACTCTCGATTTAGTTATTTAGGAATTCGAATTTGAAATTCGGAATTTGGACTGTAATTCTTATATCATATAAGGGGGTCATAAGAATTATCCGTATTATATTTGGGGCATTTGAATTATTAGAGCTAGTTCGCCAAGTTATTTATTAATTTGAATGTGTTTGATACTTGGATAATAAGTTTGTAGTTGAACCGTAATACTTATAAAATAAGTGGGTCATTAGAATTTGAATTTGATATTTGGGATTTGAAGATCAATTTGGTGTTTGAAGACTTGGTTATAATCAGGTCGTTTGAATTTTGTTCGATCATTGGAAATTTGTTAGTTTTAAAATTTTGAATATTCATTCGTCGGGCTTTAGAAGTTGGTTGCTTGAATTTGGTTGTCTTTGTTGAAGATCATTTGAGCATATTTGTTTGTTTGGTTGATCATTTTGAATTTGTAGTTTAACGTTTGATTGTTTGTTTTGAAGTCGTCGGCATTTGTTTTGGATCGTTTTTGGGAATTGTTAGTTCGATTTGAATTCGGCTAGTATTTTTAGCGTTTGAAACTTTGAATTTGATTTGAAGTGGGTGGAGGAGTTTATGTTACGGGGATATTGTTAGATTCTAATGATTAATTCGTTGGAAGATTCAATACTACAAGCTGAAAAGTCCTGTCAAGGAGAGTCTTCTTTAAAGGAGACTCTACCTGATCACAGGTCGGTCCTCACGGATCCGAAGGTTAATACAACCACATTGAGCGAATGACAAAGCCATATTCGTTCTCCAACTTTATTGCTAACTGTTTTATTTTAGATTGATATAAAGATGGTGATGGTGGTATCTACTTCCAGCAGTAACATGTCATACTCACACTCCGAACTCATTATCAATGAAGATCATGAAAGTTGAGAGACTTACAACAACGCTTCCGCAATTCTGATGCAAAGTCGCCTGATCCAATAAAGTGTGAGCATGCCGGTCCAATAGTCACAACATCACATGAAAGCGTTACTACAAAGGATGAACTTAGAGATTTACGGTGGCTGATGATCTCAAAGAATGCTCAAAGATCACATACGTCAATGGAACATTACTCACAAAGATCATCGCTTGAAGAACAAGGATCAATAACTTGAAGAATCAGAGACTACGAGCTAAGGCATTATTTCATATACTAGTATGCTAAGATTCAAATCATACTTTCCGGGGTGACCTCCCTTAGGGGGAGATTGTTAGGAATATAAATATTCACATGAAAGACTCAGTCACCCCAAGTAATAGTTTAGCATTACGTAGCTCGTAGCCACATTAATATTTAGTTATTTAGTTATTAGTTTAAGTAGTATTTGTAGAGTGGGTCGGGTCTTTACCCTCTATCAGCTCACTCCACAGCCCGTGTATGGGCATTTTAGTTGTAAGTATAAATACTCCTTTTCACGTTTGGAGAGGGTTGAAACTTTCACTTCATCAATCTAATATCTTTCATTTTCTCTCACTAGAAAGTCTCCCACTTTTCCACTTTCTCTCTCTAGAATTCGAATTGTGCCTAACCATCACTTTGTGTTATGATATCCAATATCTTACAGATATCCTGAAAACATTTTAAAAAAACTTTACGGAGTATATTTTAACTTCATCAGCTCATTATGTGCTACTAAACTCGCACATTTGGTACAACATGATACCAAATTACCAATTGTTAAAAGTTAAAAAAAACAACATCAATCACAACATCTATGCCAGCTAAATAAAAGTTTATATACGGATATATTTTAACTTATAACAACGACAGCGCTCGTGCTACTAAACTCACAAATTTTGTACAACATGATATCAAATATGCGATTGTATTATAACATTTAAAGTTTATATACGGATATCCAGAAAAACATTTTTAAAAAACTTTACGGCGTATATTTTAACTTCAGCAACGCTCATTAAGTTCTACTAAACTTGCACATTTTATACAACATGATATCAATAGTTAAAGATAAACAACAACAACATCAACCTCAACCTCAACATCTATGTTAGTTAAACAAAGATAAATATTTCATCCAATAAAATTTTATACAAAATATTAATAGATATAATAATACATAATGACAAACTCATGCATATTTATTAGTTGTACTTATATCATAATTTTCATGGGTAAATTCTTATATCTCCATATTGTAAACTAAAAGTTTAAAATAAATTTGATTTATGTGTAAACCCCGTGCTTCCACGGGACTTATACCTAGAAATCTTTTAACACGTATAATAATAATAATAATAATAATAATAATAATAAAAATAATAATAATAATAATAATAATAATAATAATAATAATAATAATAATAATAATAATAATAATAATAATAATAATAATAATAATAATAATAATAAAAGCTTTAAGAATCGAGTTATTTCAGAAACCAAAGATTCCTCACATACCAAGGGACTCATCCCCACCATCCATCTTCCCTCCCTCTTTATTTGATCTAATGGTTGAGATTAAAAGCATTTTAATATTTCACCCATTTTTTATAATTTAAATATATCTTAAACCGTTAATCGTTAAGCGAAAATAATTACACCATCGCGACGAGCATTTAATTACCTTTCTATAGACAGGCAATTTGATATACTTTCGACAAAAAAAAAATCGTTTTTTTCACGTTTTTTTTTCCTGTCCGAAAAAAATATCACATGTGATATGTAATATCACATATGATGTGTAATATCACATGTGATATTAGTGTAATATCACATGTGATATGTAATATCACATGTGATATATCACATGTGATACTACATATCACATGTGATATGTAATATCACATGTGATATTTTTTTCGGCCAGGAAAAAAAACGTGAAAAAAACGAAAAAAAAAAAATTGTCGAAAGTATATCAAATTGCCTGTCTATAGAAAGATAATTAAATGCTCGTCGTAACGGTATATTTTTTTTCGCTTAATGATTAACGGTTTGAAAGATATTAATATTTGAAAAAAAAGGATGAAAGTGGGTTTTTTAAATTGTTGGGATTAATCTCATCCATTAGATCAAATAAAGATGGAGGGAAGATGGATGGTGGAGATTAGTCCCTTTATATGTAAATAAAGTTTTGTCCTCAAATGATCTTAACTCAAGCTTTAAAACAACTTGTTTGAAGTCATTCCTCCAAGAATAATATCCGTTGTACCAACTCAGCAAGAGTCCTAGTGGAAAAACGTGATACCATACGTTTAAAAGTTTCCAACTTTAAGGGTCGTAAAATCAATCATAGTGTTTATCTTTACTACTTTCAGCATTTTTCATTGAAAGATGCTTTTCGATTCCCTATGGTGCTCGATCGAGAAATTGAGTAGAAAAATACGACTCTTATGACAAGACTAATATCCATTTGGGAAACTTTGCCTGGTTTTAATTTGTGACAAAGTTGATACGAACCTCATCGGTTTAACAAACAACAAATCAAACTAAGACTGGATACTAAGCTACAAGCATGGTTATAAATTTGTCGTTTGACCCGCAACCAAAGGTCGACACTATCTATGTAATGGTATAGATCTTAATTACTACTCGTACTAACAAAATGTGTATATGTCGCTATCTAATATTATCTCCAAGAAAAAGAGTGTTTGCATGTAGCCTTACAAATGGTTAATGAGGGACCTAGGAAACCAAGCTGATACGGGTAAAATTTGGCAGCATTTCATGTCAAAAACTGGTCCCTTAGAGCATATTCAAAGCACGAGTTCGATGACAATAATTTGATATGTCACGTCATTGTTAGGAATAAATCAGTAAAAGACCGATAGAAGTTGTTTGGAATTCTAAATTGTGTTTTTGATGTTAAAAACGAATCCGTTTGTTGATCGAAAAGCATGTATAAGATCGCGTTAACTCTCGATGCATGAGGAAACGTGATTTATTTGACAGTATTCGTCTTTGTTCTTTTAGGTGTCGTTGTTTGAGCTATTTCACAAAAGGTGTAGATTGGCGGGAACATCCTGACCCCGGGTGCCTTTTGGCACTGAACGTTATTCTCAAATCATAAAACAATAGTTAAAAAAAATAATAAAATAAAAATATATATATATACTTTAATAGCACAAAAACAAACAATCTTCTTTTTTTTTTGAACGGCAACTTTTATTAGTAGAAAACTAACAAGGAGTTAGAACAATTACAAAGCAATCAAGTAAGGATGTTGAAGCCAACTATCCCATCTAAACTTAGTTTTACTTCTATATAAACTCCAATTGAAAGAACAAGAAACAATATCATCAAACAAAACATCTTTACGAGAAAAACAAACAGTCTTCTACCATGCAGATGAAGACTGATGTGCCTCTTCTTCTGCACACATGGTAGATGAAGAGGTAAAAGGTCTCAAAAAAACAAATGACACCTTACTTTGTTAAATTATGAGGTTCTAAATTTTTAATTTGGCTAGGTTGACTTAAAAAAACCATTCTAGTATTTTATAGCTCCTTTTTAGTTTTCCTTTATATTTAAATAACGTTCAAAAAAAAAGAAGATTGTTTGTTTTTGTGCTATTAAAGTATATATATATTTTTTTATTTATTATTTTTTTTTAACTATTGTTTTATGATTTGAGAATAACGTTCAGTGCCAAAAGGTACCCGAGGTCAGGATGTTCCCGCCAATCTACACCTTTTGTGAAATAGCTCAAACAAACGACACCTAAAAGAACAAAGACGAATACTATCAAATAAATCACATTTCCTCATGCATCGAGAGTTAACGCGATCTTATACATGCTTTTCGATCAACAAACGGATTCGTTTTTAACATCAAAAACACAATTTAGAATTCCAAACAACTTCTATCGGTCTTTTACTGATTTATTCCTAACAATGACGTGACATATCAAATTATTGTCATCGAACTCGTGCTTTGAATATGCTCTAAGGGACCAGTTTTTGACATGAAATGCTGCCAAATTTTACCCGTATCAGCTTGGTTTCCTAGGTCCCTCATTAACCATTTGTAAGGCTACATGCAAACACTCTTTTTCTTGGAGATAATATTAGATAGCGACATATACACATTTTGTTAGTACGAGTAGTAATTAAGATCTATACCATTACATAGATAGTGTCGACCTTTGGTTGCGGGTCAAACGACAAATTTATAACCANTCCATTTTTCATACGTCTTCGTCCGTTTTCAGACGTGTTTTTACGCTTTCATACGTTTTCGTCCGTTTTCATACATATTCGTCCATTTTCTTATGTTTTCGTTCGTTTTCATACGTTTTCGTTCGTTTTCATCCGTTTTCTTTCGTTTTCGTCCATTTTTCAAACGTTTTTGTCCTTTTCATACATGTTTTTACACTTTCATACGTTTTCTTCTGTTTTCATACATTTTCGTTCGTTTTCTTACGTTTTCGTCCATTTTTTCATTTGTTTTCGTCCGTTTTTAAATGTTTTTGGCAATTTTCATACGTTTTCATATGTTTCTAAATATCACAAGTGATATTCTTAACATGACAAATTATATTCTGAATATCACAAGTGATATTCTGTGATATTCAAAATATCACAATTGATATTCTGTGATATTCAGAATATCACAAGAGATATTCTGAATATCACAAGTGATTTTCTGTGATATGCAGAATATCACAAGTGATACTATGAGTACCATAAATGATATTCCGGATATCATAAGTAATATTCTGTGATATTCAGAGTATCACAAGTGATATTCTGAATATCATAAGTGATTATCTGAATTTGACAAGTGATATTCAACAAATGTTTTGTAACATGAAAATCACAAGTGATAGATATTCAGAAAACCACAAGTGATATTTAGAATATCACCATTGATATTCAGAAAAACAAAAGTAATATTCTGAATATCAATTGTGATATTCAGAAACGTATAAAACGGACGAAAAAGTAAAAAAAAAAAATGGACTAATACGTATGAAAACGGACGAAGTATGAAAACGGACGAAAACATAAGAAAATCACAAGTGCTATTCAGAATATCACAAGTGATATTCAGAAAATCACAAATATTCAAAAAAAATGGACTAATACCAAAAAAGCTTATGGAGTTCTTGGCATTTTTCGTGTTGTTTCTGAGTTTAATGCTGAGTATATAATGAAGATCATTATTGGATTTTACACCAAGGTATTAATTACGTACTTTTTATGTACAAGATGGTTTTTGTGCCTTTCACTGTAATAGACAAACACAATAAATGTTTTTGCTGATGGTATATGTGTAGTATCACTAGTGATATGTTTGATATATGTGTAGTATCACTAGTGATATTCTTGATATATGTGTAGTATCACCAGTGATATGTTTGATATATGTATAGTATCACCAGTGATATGCTTGATATATATGTAGTATCACCAGTGATATGTTTGATATATGTGTAGTATCACCAGTGATATGTTTGATAATCTGTTTCTTATTGTTGTAATTACTGATAAGCTGTCTATGATACTGGATTTCTTTTGTAGACAACCTGAGAGAGCTAAAGTCAAAAGTTGAGACTGATTTGCCAAGTCTTCCACCCCGAAAAGTTTGTGATATTGTTCAAGATTTTATGGGTATAAAGAATCCTCCTAAAGGACATAAGAATGACCGTATTAAGGGTGGACGTGAAAAAGCTATTGAGAAAAGTAAGAACCAAAAGAAGGGTTGTAATATTTGTAGTTTAACTGATCATAATAGACATACTTGTCCAAACAAGGGAAAAGTTTCACCGTCATCCAATCTTTTATACTACCTTGGATTTGTTTTGAGTGGTATTTAGTTTAATATGGTAATGTGAAAAGTGAAAAGTGTCATACCTGTAGTATCATCAGTAATATATTACAGAATATTACTTATGATATCCGGAATATCATTTGTGGTACTCATCATATCACTTGTGATATTCTGCATATCACAGAAAATCACTTGTGATATTCAGAATATCACTTGTGATATTCTGAATATCACAGAATATCACTTGTGATATTCAGAATATAACTTGTGATATTCAGAATATAACTTGTGATATTTAGAGTATCACAGAATATCACTTGTGATATTCAGAATATAATTTGTGATATTTAGGATATCACTTGTGATATTTAGAAACATATGAAAACGTCTAAAAATTGCCAAAAACATTTAAAAACGGACGAAAACGAATGAAAAAACGGACGAAAACGAATGAAAGAATGGACGAAAACGTAAGAAAATGTATGAAAGTGTAAAAACATGTATGAAAAGGACAAAAACATTTGAAAAACGGACGAAAACGAAAGAAAACGGATGAAAACGAACGAAAACGTATGAAAACGAACGAAAACGTAAGAAAACGGACGAATATGTATGAAAACGAACGAAAACGTATGAAAGCGTAAAAACACGTCTGAAAACGGACGAAGACGTATGAAAAATACACGAAAACGAAAGAAAACTGACGAAAACGTATTTAAATGAACGAAAAAGTATGAAAACTGACGAAAACGTATGAAAACGAACGAAAATGTAAGATAACATATGAAAACGTATGAAAACAGACGTTAACGGGAGAAAACGTAAGAAGTGGATGAAAACGTATGAAAACGGACAAAAACGTATGAAAACAGGCGAAAACGTAAGAAAACGGGCGAAAATATATGAAAACGGGCGAAAACGTACGAAAACAGACAAAAACGTATGAAAACAGACGAAAACGTATGAAAACAGACGAGAATGTATGAAAGCAAAAAAAAACGTTTATTAGAAAAAAGAACGTGAATTAGAAAAAAGAAAAAAAAGAAAAAACGAAAAAGAAAAAACGAAAAAGAAAGCGTGAAAAGAAGGACACCAANAAAAGAAATAAAAAAAAATGAATAATAAAAAAGACAATGAAAAAGGAAAAAAAACATGGACTTATGTTTTCCCATTTAATCTTAGGTTAATCCCCACCATTAGATCAAACTAGATGGATGGTGGGGATTTGTCCCTTGGTATGCACCAAAATAAGAGTATGCATTTGAATTTTCCTCTGGTAGGCATATTGTATCTTTAACAAATCATTAATAAAAAATGCTGAAAATAGCTTTAAAAAATAATTTTACGATTTTAGGACAACACGTTAGTGTTGCAACATTGAAAAACTATCTCAACCACTTAGATAATAAACACTTCAACTATGTGGATGTATCACAAATTATGCATATATCTCTTATTCATATCTCTTAGTTATAGTCGATGTTTAGCACAATTAATATGGAATCCGTTACCTATATTGTATATACAGTGAGCAGCCAATAATACACTGTCGTCGCACGGTGACATTATATGCATTTGTATTAGCTGATAGATTAGAGGACCGAGCCCGTTTTTGTTCTAAAGTTTATTAGGTTTATGATTAGTGTTTTATATATCTAGCTTTATAAATTAAATATCATATCCATAATATGTATAATCAACGGAGAATTCTATCATTCAACATGATATTTGAGCTCTAGGTTTCATCCTCAAACCTTGTCGGCCACCTTTAGTCGCCGCCTTAATGCTACCCCGTCAAATCCTAGTTACCACCGTTTATCCGTGCTAAAAAATTGAAAACTGCAACCGATACACTCTCGGTTCCTAGATATGTTGTTTTTAGTCTCCGTGGTCAACTTAGATAAGTTGTTCTTTTTATTTTGCATAAGTATGTTATGTCATTTCTTAGGCTACTTTAGGTCTTAAGCATAATAAGCGCTTTTGGTTTGCCTTTTTGGGCTAAGGTGTAGGACTCACCCACACCCGTTGTACTTAAATTTATTATTATTATTATTATTATTATTATTATTATTATTATTATTATTATTATTATTATTATTATTATTATTATTATTATTATTATTATTATTATTATTTATTTTTTTAGTAATAACATTTTATCGGGGGTAACTCTTTTACCGAAAAAAAATTGCAACTGACTGTTTCTGTCAAAAATCCCGAACCATAATGAGTTAACTGACGAGGTCAGCGGTCGTGACTTCGTAATTATATTCCAAAGAAAAGCATATCGGAATTGCAGTTGTAGCCACAACGACTCGCTGCTACGCGCCGGACCAAGCAGCTGTATTCAGGAAACAACAATCGCTCACTATGTTGCTTATAACTCTCAAACTATTTAGAGTTAGCATATGCCTTTAATTGCTGTAGAATCGTAATTAAAATTTAAAGAAAAGTTATATTCCACACGCTGTAAGTCATGATTCATGAATGTCTTCACTTTGAATCAAGAATATACTTAACACAACGTAATTCATTTGAATATAAACACCTACTCGGTATTTTAGTATGGGATTTGCTAATGGTGTCCATTAGTCATTGTTTTAAGTATAAACATATGGAAAGTTTTAGTGTATTAAATTAAAAATCATATTTAATTATAGCAAATTTTATATTTATTTAATGTTAATTAAATGCATTCTTGATTGAAAAAAAAAAAATCTGAGTGTATTAATTAGATATTAATTGCATGTATTTATAGCTTAAAGGGGCTTGATATTTACACCGCAACATTTGATGTATCCACCACAATTATGCATGTACCATGTTGTAACCTATGCATTAATAGTGCAACATTATGGTGTGTGCATTAAATATTATGATGGGAGTATCAATGCTCTAGTTTAAAAGATGCCCACTGAGCACTCGTTAACAAATCCCTTGTAGTATATCAAAATTTCACATTTAATCACTCGTAAGAGAATATATTATTTCTACTCAATGTTGCAAAAATCGTGAATCGGTACTGAGGCGATCCGTGGCTGATTAACGATTTTTTACCGATTAATCGGCCGATTTTCTTGACTCGGCCGATTAATCGGCCGATTTCCGTGGAATTCTCTCCAAGGTCCTGGGCCGATTACCGATTAATCGCTGATTAATCGGCCGATTCGACCGATTTTTGCAACACTGTTTCTACTGCTCATTACAGCATTAAATACTCATATTATATTCAATTGTTTAATAACAACTATAACAACCTTAAATTGATATCACAACTTTAATAATTGAAAAAACCAAATACCACCTATCACTAAAAGCCACGTATTTATATCATGATGGTCTATAAATAACCCAATGGCCTCCCTCATTTTGCACTCGTCTCATTTCTACAACACTCTTACCAACACTCACGAGAGTTGCACTTTTCGCATATCCTCACTTATAACGAGTGTCAAAGCTCGAGATCGATTTAATGGAAGGCGGAATACATCCGTCGGATACTTCGGCTTTTCGAGACTGTTTCTCGCTAGCATGGCGAAATCCTTATGTTCTCAGGCTTGCTTTTTCCGCTGGTATTGGTGGACTGCTCTTTGGATATGATACAGGTGAGGATATATCACTACCATTGTATGAGTTCTCCGTCTTAATAAGTGTGAGTGTCCTGTAAGTGTCCACCTTACAGAAATATAGTTTTTGGATTATTTGAAATACTAGAGTGAAGAATTAATATAAGACAAAGAAATACATGTCTGTTTTTGGGTTTGTATGTGTTTTACTATGTTGGTGTTTTATGTTTGTGTTTGTTGTTAGGGGTGATATCTGGAGCGTTACTTTACATCAAGGATGACTTTAAGGTTGTTGACAAGAAGACCGTTTTACAGGTTAGCTAGTTTGCAGTTTTTGTTTGGCCTATGGTTGCAATACACGTAATTCAATACAATTTAATGGTCAAATAAATACGCAGTTTATTTGTTATTTATATACTACTCCTAGAATCAATAAATAATTATTAGCCGATAAAAACCTTGTAGTTTAAAAAAAATATGCTCACTCCATTTCAAAATTATAGTTTTCGTTTTCATTTTTATTTGAAGATGTCTCGAAACAATAGTGCTTTTGTTGTGCCAACAAATTAGAAGTGAGTTTAGTGATTGAGGATGATTGATTAGTTGAAGAATGTGGTAGTCTCATTTTTTTGAAACCGTGTGGTTTTCTTGATCTGTGAAAAATAATTTTAAGACGGAGAGAGTAATTATTATTGATTTCTTTTTCCTACTTTTTAGCAAAATGACATTTTTACATTTAAATAATAATTTCAAACAATAGCAATATGGTAAACACAATCAAATTTTCTTATATTACTTTAAGTAACAGTTAAATTAAAACATTAAAAAATCAAAATACACTATTAATTTGAGACTGCGGGATGGGGGAGCAGTTTTTAGGTCTTTGATAGGTTTTATCTTATCCTCTGCAAAATGTAACATAGCTGAACTTAATGATAAGAATTGAATTCAGATATATACTAAAAGATGGTACTCCGTATTATTCTAATTCCATAATTGTTTCGCATTAAATTAATTTTAGTTTCTATAAATGGTTGAAAATCTTTTTTTTTTTTTTTTTCCTATAAATGGTTGAAAATCTTTATTATAACAAACAATGCAAATCATGTTAGTTTAAATTAAATGATTTAAATATCGTATAATATGTTACGAATATATGCATTTAATGCAGGTTTTTCAAAGTCTTTGTTCTGTTATTTTAAGAAAATATTTAATTTTTAAATACGAGATAATGTAAAATATTAAACGAAAAAGATATATCCGGTTTTATGTTGTTTTCTGTTGAACCAATAGCATTTTATGGGTAGCACATGTATTGTCTTGTAATCAACTTTTGTTTTATAGTTTAAATTATAACAAAACCAAACATTTGGACCACTCTAATAAGTCTCTTGTCTAGTATATTGTT
This sequence comes from Artemisia annua, assembly GCA_014162995.1. Lineage (NCBI taxonomy): Eukaryota > Viridiplantae > Streptophyta > Magnoliopsida > Asterales > Asteraceae > Artemisia > Artemisia annua. The sequence continues at coordinate 171,829 of LBNU01004341.1, read as the reverse complement.
TGGTAAATTATTATAGCGAACATGATTAAAGATGATAATGAACTTTTTACTTTTATGTTATTTAATACATCTAATTTGTGTGGATGTGCAAGTTTTCTCCAAGGAAACTTAGCAATGTCGTATTCAAATTTTATTTTGTTAGTTGATATGTGTGGATTTTTTTTTTACTAGAGTCCAATTTTGACACATCAAGTGAACAAAAAGGTCATAAGCAAAGCATGCTCATGTGGTTATATTTGTATCAAAAGTTCATAAACAAGGAGTAGTATATAGTATATTATGTCGAATGACGAAACTGACCTTTATCAAAAATACAAGACCATATATAATTAAGTGGGTTCTAGTCGCTTCGTTCTTATTCAATAGGTCATAGTCTCCACTTTGGAACTTTATGTATTGAAACATGACACTCAAAAATGGACCACATTACGTCTTTTGTCATGAGAAATGTGACATGCATTAATTTAAAAACATTAGGTCAAAGTTGACAATTTTTTACTTATAACGATGAGTCATTTGACTACACAATATTATGAATTTTGAAATCGGAAATGATTTGCCCACTAAACAAAATGATTGTGACATTCTAATTTATTATGTTTGGAAATTTATATACCCTCATAGTTACCCCTGTGAGGGTATAAATGTCCGAATATAATAAATTAGAATGGCTCAATCATTTTGTAGAGTGTGCAAATCATATCCTTTTGAAATATGGTTAAACAAAAGGGAAAAAGACAAAAATAACTAGTTTTATGCCAAAAGTCGATATACCCATGAAACTAACAATGTCTTATTACATTTTACGGATTTTTAAAAGATCGCAAGGATGACTTTACTAAGTACTCGTAGTAGTTTTCAGCCTTCATACTTTTTAAAAAAAAATGTAAAGTTGAAAACTAGCAAGATTCATCTTGTTAATTTTTTTTAATCAATTGTAAGGTGAACCTTACTAGTTTTTCAAAACATGTAAAGATTCATCATGACCTCGGTTATTGATTTTTATTTACTACATAATTGCCGAATTTTTTTCGAATTTGAATTTTTAGAAAACTAACAAGGTTCATCTTGCTATTTTTTTTAAAAAAAAATCGCAAGGTGTACCCTTCTAGTCAACCTTGCGATTTTTTTAGAAAAACTAGCAAGGTAAAGTTTGCGATTTTTTTTATACATCCGTAAAATGTAAGAAAACCTTGCTAGTTTTATGGGTATGATGACTTTGTAGATAAAATTAAGTAGTTGATTAAAGACATTTGTAAAATTGATTGTTTTTATCATTTCCCTAAATGAAACTAGTCATGCATAAGTTAAGAGATAATGGACCCATCTAAAGAAAAATGCATCATCGCATTTTTTATTTTTCCAATTCTATTTTTTTCTGAAATAATCGATGTATACGTACTACTCTTATGCACTTGTAAGTTGTTATGAGAAGTTTATGATGAATTCAACAGGAAAGCATAGTGAGCATGGCACTTGCAGGAGCAATCGTCGGGGCTGCGATAGGTGGGTGGTTAAATGATCGTTACGGGCGGAAATTTGCACTCCTAGTTGCGGATTTCTTATTCTTCATTGGAGCCGTCCTCATGGCAGCTGCACCGAACCCTAGTATGCTCATTGTCGGCCGTTGTTTCGTTGGGTTCGGGGTTGGAATGGCATCAATGACGGCCCCATTGTACATATCGGAGGCCTCTCCAGCAAAAATCCGAGGTGCTTTAGTCAGCACCAACGGTTTCTTGATCACCGGAGGCCAGTTTCTATCGTACCTTATCAATTTAGCCTTCACAAAGGTTAGGCAAAACATAGTTAACAATAATATATAGTGGTAGTTACTAGTTTCTTTCATATAGTCCATCCTAAAATATATGATTGCTTTAGAAACTCTATTTTGTTTTTAATGATTAGGCATGCATGTGAAAGTTGACTATTATGCCTCACCCCACTATTTATCTTTTTCCCTTTGTTGTGGAAACAATATAGTATGGCCACATTTGCGACATGCCCCACACAATCAAACTAACAAAATAAGCAACAACAATATGTGCTCATTTCTAACATCCCGCATAGTAAAGCCACTTTTGTATATATACAAGGCCTAACTTACATGTGATACCATTCAACTGTATTTTCGGAACTTAACATCTTCAACTCATAGACAAGCCTAAAAGTTGCATGTCTTGTTTTCGCAAAGTACGTATTTAATTTGTACATGTCCACAAAATGCATGTAATTCCTCTAAGGAGAAATATGGGATTTGTGTTAACCACATTAGCTTTAACTGAATTTATTTTTAACAAGTATAGCGGATTAGACTACTTGACAATGATTATTTTTCTTTAATCAGGCACCGGGCACATGGCGTTGGATGCTTGGAGTCGCCGGGATCCCCCCGCTCTTGCAATTCTTTCTCATGTTCTTCCTTCCGGAGTCACCCCGTTGGTTATACCGCAAGGGAAGGGAGGAAGAGGCAAAAGCTATACTAAGAAAGATATATCCCGTAGAAGATGTTCAAGCAGAAATAGAAGCTTTAAAAGAATCAGTTGAAAAAGAGATTGAGGAAACTGGATCATCAGGTAATATCAAGATGATTGAATTATTGCAAACTAAAACCGTTAGAAGAGGTCTTATAGCTGGTGTCGGGTTAATGGTTTTCCAACAGTTTGTAGGCATTAACACCGTAATGTATTATAGTCCAACCATTATTCAGTTTGCCGGCATTGCTTCAAATCAAACTGCACTCCTTTTATCACTTGTGACCGCGGGGCTAAATGCATTGGGCTCAGTTGTTAGCATTTACTTCATTGATCGGATTGGGAGAAAGAAGCTTGTTGTCATTAGTTTGATTGGTGTCATTTTCTCCTGGGGGTTACTTTCGGGCGTGTTTCATGAGACCACAACACATTCACCAGCCGTTAGTTTGGTAGAAACGTCTCATTTTGGTAACTCAACATGCCCGGCTTTTGACTCCGCTGGATCTTTGGCTAGATGGGATTGTATGAGATGCTTAGAAGGCTCACACTGTGGATTTTGTGCTTCATCCGCTAATAAGGTAACAAGATATAGTTGGAGTTATAAAGTCAATAAGTAGCTAGTTTTTAATTTAAAATGCAAAAATATTTATAAACTTATTCAACTGACCTTACCTTCTTGTTATTGCCACAGCTGCTACCTGGTGCCTGTTTGATTGAGAATGATGACGTTGGAGACACATGTAAGAGCGAGGGACGATTATGGTACACCCATGGTTGTCCAAGCAAGCATGGGTGGCTTGCTCTTGTCGGTTTAGCCCTCTACATCATCTTTTTCGCCCCAGGCATGGGCACTGTCCCATGGATCGTGAACTCAGAGATATATCCACTGAGATACCGAGGCGTGTGTGGAGGCATTGCAGCAACTGCTTGCTGGATATGTAACCTTATTGTGTCCCAGTCCTTTTTATCATTAACTGAAGCCATTGGGACCTCGATGACTTTCCTTGGTTTCGGGGTGATAACTGTCGTGGCATTGCTATTTGTGCTCATTTACGTGCCCGAGACTAAAGGTTTACCAATTGAAGATGTAGAAAAGATGCTTGAAGAACGGACTTATCAGTTGAAGTTTTGGGTGAAGAGGCCTGTAATGGAGAAGCCCGAGACTGTGAAGAAAAACGTAGATGTTTGAAGGGGAATATACGCCATTGGCGCGTGTAGTTGATAGTTGTGCTTGTTTGGATTTGACTTTGAAATTAGAATATTAATTGGAATGTGTCATAGGTATCGCTTGAACAAATGAATAATAGTGTTTAAGGAAGTGTTAACAATATGCGCACGCTGTTAATTAGATCAAGATGTGTGCCGAACACTTCTTTTTCCTGTTTTGTTCATCGTATAAGATACCGTAGTTTATCGTTCTATCTATAAATATGAAAATTTGTGACAATTGGTGTGTGCAGTTTTCTAAGTTGTTACATAACATGCTTTATCATTTTCTGACCCAATATAACTCAAGTCGCCCAGTTCTTAGATAAATCATGAATTGGTTAGAATTGCCATCTCAAAATTCAAGTACCGATTTTTAATAAGTTTAAACATGTGAATGATGGCACTAGTGACGATCAAAAGAATTTTGATGTGACACTGTTTGGATATAAAGTACGTAACCCCAAGGTGGCCGGAGAAGGATAAATGCGTCACAAACTGATTTAACATAATAAAGTGAAAGCAATAGTAATGCAAAGCTTAGTTGCCATAAATATAAAGACTGAAGTTGTGGCTATATTTTGCCGTCTATTAAGAGAGGACCTTAAGGTATGATGACAAGTACAGAAGAAAGCGCTTTATTTTACTTTAGAAAAGCAGATCGATCATGACTGTGAGCCCAAGAAGCTCACAACATGACTCATATCGGCTTAAAGGGCACAACTCTATCTTGGCATATGTCGCTATAAAGGTGGGGTTTAGGATGATTAAAAACGAGAGGATACCTGTAAAAAATTTAATACGCATTACTATAGAGTATTGTGAAAACCGTGACATCAAACTTGTATTGGATTTTTGAGCGTATCTCCTTATAATGTTATTGGGTAAAAGGTTCATTGATCATATGGGTTTAAACATAAATCAAATTTATTTTAAAATTTTTGTTTACTATATGGACATATAAGAAGTTACCCGTGAAAATTGTGATATAAGTACAACTAATAAGGATGCATGAGTTTTTCATCATGTATTAATATCAATTAATATTTTGTAAAAATTTTATTTGATGAAAGATTTAGCTTTGTTTAGCTGACATAGATGTTAAGTTGATGTTGGTGTTGTTGCAAGGTTGTAAAAATCGCTAGGCGCTACTGAGGCGGTTGGGTAGGGCCTAGCGATTAATCGGTTAGGCGGGGATTAATCGGGGATTAATCGAATTGGAATTTTTATGCACAAAATTGTAATTTTAGATATTATATTATGTTATATGTACTCCCTCCGTCCCAAAATAACTGTCCTCATTTGACTTTTAGAAGTCTTAATTTCTCAACTTTGATCATTAATATTTTTTGATGTGTTATATAATAATTGATAAAAGTTATATGAATGGATTAGTTTTTAAATGTTTTTTCATTGGTACAATTTTCATCAAGTATTATATAATACATATAAACATTTTAAAGATCAAAGTTGAGACATTAAGACTTTAAAAAGTCAAATGAGGACAATAATTTTGAGACGGAGGGAGTATAAGATAAGCATAATGCATCAAAGTTCAAATATTTCAAGTGTTCAAATATAAACATAATACATAATTCTTTAAAGTTCAAAGTCAAACATAGATATTACTCGGTTTGTTGACCATTTTTAAGCAATCCTTGACTGATTTTGTCCGATTAATCGGTTTGTTGATCAATTTTTAAGCGATTTTGTCATACTTTTTTAAGCGATTTTATTGACCGAATTTTAAGCGATTTTGTCCGATTTGACCGATTTTGTCCGATTAATCAGTTTGTTGACCGATTTTGAAACGATCTTTGACCAAAGCGATTAAATAGGCCGATTATGATAAATCAAGGCGCTTAGTGAGCGATCAGCGATTATGCGGGGATTAATCGGCCGCCTGGACTGATTTTTACAACAGAGTGTTGTTGTTTAAGATTAACTATTGATGTCATGTTGTACAAAATGTGCGAGTTTAGTAGCACATAATGAGCGTTGATAAGGTTAAAATATACTCCGTAAAGTTTTTAAAAAATGTTTTTCCGGATATCCGTATATAAACTTTAAATAATAATTACATGAGTCGTTATAAGTACAATCGTGTATATTTATTTTCATATCACAATAACTCGTTCTTACCATTTGATATTCAAACCCGTGTACGTATAGATTAAAATTTTAAATAGGATAACATGAGTTCTTATTTATATTTAACGTACATAGTAAAAAGATATTTTAATAGATGAAAGTTTAAAACTAATATTTATTTTAAAAGTATTTAATGTATATTATAACTATTTCATACATTTTTATAAAATTTTGTAAGTTTAATGGGTGGAAGTCCCAAACCAATACTAATACTCATGTAATTGTAAACAAAGTTTATATTATAAAGTGTAGGGGGTATAAAACGTAAGAGGTTATTTGTTTATTATCTAAAGTTATCAAAAAACATGGAGATTTATAATTTTACACTTAACTCCATATAATATATTTAAAATTGAACCACTAAGGTTTTATTAATTATCTTTTTCTTTTTTTTTCTTTTTTTTTTAAAGTTTTTATTTTCATAAATTTGGCGCATATAATTTTATGTGTTTTTTTCTTCGATCAAATTTTTCTCTAAATTTATTAAAGTTTGACCAAAATCAATTCAATTTTGACTTTTATTGGCCAATCATATTGCTCGATTTCGCCTATGTGTCATAATCTAGCTTTCCTATTGGTCCAATTTTTTTCCACTAATATTGATTTTGCAAAATCACTCTGAAATGATGTAATTCCTTTATTATATAAACTAATTATAATACCCGTGCACGCATTTTTTTTTAATGTTTATATTATGTATACCTATTAACATGCAATTGCATATTCTATATTATTATTATTATTCTAAGAAAAATGATTCTTATTCCTAATTAGCAAACCTACTTGTATGTCTAATAATTTGATTGATGGATTTGACAAAATAATTGGTGGGATTTTGAAGAGGGAAAATGTCTGATACAATGTCTAAACTCTAAGGGTGCGTTTGGTTCGCAAGTGAGATTGGAATTGGATTTGGATTTGGGAAATGTTTGAAGATTTGGGAAATGTTTGGGGAAAAAGTATGAGAGAGAAAATATATTATTATATATATTATTATATATAATTTATTAATTTTATATTGTATTTAAATATTATATTTAAGGAAGATGTGTGTATGGTGGGGCCACATGGAGCTGGGAATCGTCCAAAGATAGGTTCATTGAGGGGAATCATATTTTTGTAGGTTGGCCCACTTTAATTACATTCCCTGGGCGTACCAAACAATTGATATCGACAATCAAAGTATTACTTGAAAGTAAAAAAGAGGCAACCAAACGGGCCCTAACATCTCCTAAACATTTTTAAACGTGTAAGTTGAAATGTATTACAAGATTATGATAAAAAAAAAAAATGTTGGAAAAAGGATAATTGTTGTCTTTTTTAATTTTAGTATTGTTTTTCGTACACGATTTAACAATTTTCACGTACTTCTTTTAACTTAAATCCTTTGCAGTCACGTTCTAAATGCATTGTTAGTCGGTTAGACGTAAATCGAATAAAAGTGTAACAAACATACAAATAGACAAAAATAAACATTTAGATGTGTGACTTATTAATAACACTAACAATAATAACATGAAAATTTTGTAGATTAATAGTAGGCATAATATCACAATGAGAAAAAAAAAAAAAAAAAACTGAAACTGATCCCCATTCCCCGCCGAGACTACTATGAATACTTGGATATACCGAAATTTGTTGAGGAGCAACACCAGAAGCACTCGTTGTAATCTTTTCAGCGCCAGCATTAGTCACAGAATCCTCTTTTTCAGTCAAAGCAAAGTCAATTCCACAACGGCTTCTTTTAGGGTGTTTTATTTTGAGGGATTTTCCCAGATGGGTGTATTAAGATATTGTTTTTCAGCCCAAATTAAATCATGGTCTTCAAGAGCTTCTTCTTGGGTACATTCATTTTGTTGTTTCTCCAAGTTGGGTTCCTCAAGATTTTTTTCCAGTGACTACTATTTCAGGTTTCTTTGCAGAATCCTTCCGGTTTTAATTGTCCAACTGCACAAGCATATGAATCAACCACTCTCATGCTACTTTTCTTAGTCAGGAAAAGCCAATTAGGGATGAGCTCGGTACCAGTATCGGTACCGTACCGTACCGAATTAGTGGTACCGGTTTTTTCCCGAGCATTAAAAGGGGTACCGGTACCGTATCATACGGGATTTCGGTACCGGTGCCGGTACTCGGTACCGGGAAATCGGTACCTATCCGGTACTTCCCGTTTTTTATTAAAAAAAAAAAAAAAANTAGGACAAAACATATCACTAAATTTATCGTAACTTACAAACGTTCCAAAACGTATAAAAATCCACCAAAAACATATGAAATCGTGTTACAAAACTAAAGAAAACAAAAATATTTTGAGTCAAAACAATTAATTTTGCATGGTGATTATTCTAATGGGTGGATAGATAGAGAAAACAATGTTTGCAGTTGAATTTGAAATATATTCGTTAATTAGGTATATATGCTGACCGATGACGGTTTTTAATTTTCAACCTTCTGGCTAAGATAGAATTCAAGACGTATCAAAGAAGAGGAGCAAACAAAGACAATCAAGTAAACAAAACAATGCAAACATCTATTAGACTAAGAGAAGACACAGTAGAATGGATGATTTTTCCATTCGTTTTCTTTTTTCATGTGACTGAAGGAAATTAACATCACGTATATGGATGAAAACTTTTAATGTACGTACCTTCATTTTTAGTGATGATGATCGGGATGAAATATGGATGCAAATTTTTTGATTCTAATGATTTTTGGGAGGGTTATGAGGGAGCAATAGTTGTTAGGCAAGACTTGTTAGCCACACCTCCCCAGATTAACTCTAAAAAAAACCTTTTAAATTTCGGTACCAAACCGGGATTCCCGAATTAGTCCCGTACCGAATCCCGAAAGGTACCGAAATTTTTTTGCCTTATTTCATGGTACCGGTACCGTACCGTATATCGGGAGTCGGTACCGTTTCGGTACGGTTCCGGTTCGGTTCCGGGTTTCGATTCGAAATGCTCATCCCTAAAGCCAATATGAGATTATAGCCAAAATTAACATGACAATACCATCTTACATTGAACTATGATGTTGGGTATTCGGTAGAAACTCGCATCTTTTTCTAAATGTTCTCTTGTCAAAGAACTCTAATTTTGCAGCCTTTTATGCTCTGGTACAGCAGCTCTGTTTAGCAAAAATATAAAAAATTTCACATTTAAAGCAATTCACAATGTGAGGAAAAAATGTGATTAGCAAAAGTAAGACTAACATTTTAATAAATTTGTTTAACTTGTTCTTCTGGTGGGGTGATATCAAGTATGGATTAGACCGGGTAAGTATTTATTTCATTTACATGATGCATACTCTTCATGCCATAATAGTATCACTTTATAATCCTTCTCCATCTTCTCCACGAGACTACCCGCCATATACCTTTGTTAAATCTTAACCGTGTTAGCTCATCACCTTAAGAGGAGAACTTGTTACCGCTAATAATATAAAAACGTGATTGCCACCTGATCTATTGCAATGATGTCATCTAATCTACTATCACGTTATTATCTAGTATTACATAACGTTTAGGCAAATATCATCTACCATAGCGCCTACCTAAATATCATTTTAATTGTATTATCCAACTTGCTGTCTCATTTATCATAGTGTGTTCACACTTCACAATGCTCTTACTACAATATAAACTCTAAGGGGGCGTTTGGTTCGCCGTAATCTGACGTAATTGGATGTAATTGTAATTTGATTACATTACGTAGGCTGTTTGTTTCGCAGAATGGAGGGAATTGTAATTCAGATTACATTACGTAGGTTGTTTGGTTTGCGTTGTAATTATAATTCAGCCATTAGAATTACATCAAAGGAGGGAATTCAGATTACATAGGATGTTAGATGGAAAGTTTTGAATTACGTTGTAATTCAGAATTATTATTATTATTATTATTATTATTATTATTATTATTATTATTATTATTATTATTATTATTATTATTATTATTATTATTATTATTATTATTATTATTATTATTATATAAATATTAAAATAATAATATTTATATAATAATAAATAATATTTATTATAATATTATTTATATAATAAGAATAATAAAATAATATTAAAGTATAATATTAACTATATAATAATAATAATAATTATTATAAAAATAATAAATATTTATTTTAACAATAAATAATAATAATAATAATAATAATAATAATAATAATAAATATTTAATATAAATATTAAAATAATAATATTTTATAATAAATATTTAATATAAATATTAAAATAATAATATCTTTATAATAATAAAATTTATTATTTTTATTATATTATATAATAATTATAATAATATTTATTATTATTATTTATTATTTTTATTATTTTAATAATAATATAATAATAATATAATAATAATTAATTATAATAATAATAATAATAATAATAATATTTTTATTATTTTTATTATTTTAATAATAATAATATTGTTATTATTTTTATTATTTTAATATTATTATTATTATTATTATTATTATTTTAATAATAATATAATAATAATTAATAATAATTTTATTATTTTTATTATTTTAATAATAATAATATTATTATTATAATTATTATTTTTATTTTATTAATAATAATAATAAATAATAATAATAATAATAAAGTATTATTGATATTAATATTATTATTATTAGTAATATTATTTATTGTTAATATTTATTATTATTTATTAATTTATTTATTATTATTATTATTATTATTATTATTATTATTATTATTATTATTATTATTATTATTATTATTATTATTATTATTATTATTATTATTATTAAGTTTTCTTTTTATCTTTTTTGAATTACAATTACGTTGAGATCCAACCAAACAAAGTGACAGAATACATCAATTACAATTCCAACACATTACAATTACAATACATTCCAACTCTTTGAATTACAATTCATTCAAATTACAATTCCTTTGACATATTACAATTCCTTTCAAAATATACTGCGAACCAAACGCACCCTAAATGTATTATCGTCTCATCTGCCATAGGGTCCACTGCGGTACCACCAAATCTGAAATAGCACTTTGATGCTCCTATTTCCTTCGAATGTGGCATCTTTACGTTACTAACTATAATCAAAACATGTGTATAATTCAGTGGCTACCTAACACATGTTTAAAATATTGGGATAATTACCAAAATGGCCCGGTTGCCCTGTAGCTAGGCATTTTTGGCCCGATTTTTCAAAATTCTCGTTCTAGCCCGGGTTGCCCTGGGCAAGTAGTGTATAGCCAACTACAGGATGCCACCTGTCCGACCAACCACTGTTGATACGAGTTACATAAACGTATTGTATTTTGGGCAACTTTTGATTTCTGGGCAACGAATACATGAGCAACTGGGTAGTTTCGTCATTGTACACCTTACTCTCACACAACATTCAACTAAACACAAATCATATAAAACCATCTCATAACCCTCTCCTCCGGATAAACCAATCACAACTCACACCAGCACAACCTCCCAACGCCACTACCATCAGACGCCACCACCACCTGAACCCACCTCCGCCGGACTCCACGAACACATAAACCAACGCACCACCGAAACCGTCCACCATCAAGTTTTGAGGTATTTTAATAGATCTATGGGCTTTGAATTTTTTTTATAGATCTATAGATCTATAGATCTATACATCAACTCATACTCTTCCATCTCTTTTCGTTCTTCATCATTTCAAGAAAATGGTTAAAACGAGTACCATCTGTAAAATAATTAAAGGGTTTTGAATGCTAGTGATTAACGTGTTGTTTTTGTAGGGTAAGGGAGCATGGACTTTTGCAAAAAGGAGGAACAAGACACACACTGTGTGTGCGATGCGGAAGGAGATCATTTCATTTGCAGAAGAACATATGCTCTGCTTGTGCTTACCCTGCTGCTCGTGTCAGGAAATGTATGTCTCTTTTTTATGTTTATAAACTGTTTTTTATATTGAAATTTATGTGTGGAGTTTTAGATTAGAAATATGTTATGTTGTTTATATGGTTTGAGGTATAAGAGTATTTGAAAAACCGATAATTTTTTTTTTACATCTTTTTGTTTCAAACATATTGGAATAATGAAAGTGAAAGCTGAGAATGGTGTAGATGTATTTTCTAAGTTCAGAATTTCATCTGCAGGTTTTGAGCTATGATGGTGTGCACCCTCCAGATTCTTTAGATGTTACAGCAGCTGGAATTGCTGTGTAAGTTTCAATAAACAATCAATCATTGTTTCTCTTAGTTGACATCATGGGTTATTTTGACTTCAGTTACCTAATTATAGTTATTGTCACAATATGTACAAACAGACCTCTCCCGGAAGTGGCTAGTACAAACACTATAGCAGGAGTTAGAATTGGTTTAATTGGTGTTAGAATTTGTTGTGAATCCAACCACCAAAGAGATGGAAAATTCAAAACTGGATTTAATGTTAGCAGGCTCAGAAAGCGAAATATTGATGATAGAGGTTACATCATTATCATCATTCATATATTTAATATCCTCCAATTTTAGATGTTTGAAGCAGATAGTCAGCATAGTACTTAACCATTCTGATACTAGTATATTGTTTCTTTGGACTTTAACTGTTTGCAGGGTCATTGTGACTTTCTTCCTGAAGAGAAATTGGTTCAAGCACCATTGGCCAAAGCCTCAGCTCCATTACTATTGCAGCAAGCCAACGGATGGCCAAAGCAAATGACTAATACATGTCAACAACACAAGCACAAAAAGAAAGGTATGTTCCACAGCAAAACTTTACGAGCATCAATCCTAGATTAGTTAAATGTTAACACAAAAAACATAAAGACAACAAGTAACAAAAGATGTTTTCACCTACTAACCAACCACCAGCTTAAACATTCAATACATTTACCAAAAGATGTTTTCAATACATGCCCGCCAAACCCCAAAACCAAAAACACATATTCATAAACACAAAAAGCAAACACATCAGTATGGCAGGGATTTCAGCTTCGCGATGAGCGACAGCAGCTCCGCCGCTCGCTTCTGTTTCTTCATCACATTCACCAAGATCGTCGACACCTCTGTCAGATCTTGGGTTTGCAGGTTGTTGAGCTCTGATGCTCAGCACAGTAGACTCAAACTCAAAGACAAGGCCCAACTCCTCAATGATGAAATCCCTCTCAGCCACACGAGCCATTATCTCTTTGGCTTTTTTCCTTAACTCACCTTCATCTACCAATGCAACACTAACCTCCCTCTCAAACTTTACCACCATCATATCTCTAACCAACGTCGAACCAGCAACACCAGCTAGCTCTTTGAAAAAAGGCATATTTGTTGGCATGTTTTTTTGGGTATGAAAGACTATTTGAGTGTGTTTATCTTGGTAGTTTTCTTTGTTAATATTTCTTACTTAATTGTTTGTGTGTGCCTTATAAAGGCAGCAACTTTAACTAGCAGCCTAGAGAACACCATGCATGAACAGTAAACCATCATTAGTTTGCTTGGTACATGCATGAACAAACATTAACTGTCCACCGCTTTCACATCCCCGATAAAATTATGAACAAAAAGATTAAATGTCAAGGCATTTATGAAATATGCTGACAAATTCACCTTTAATGGTTTATTACAACTGTTAACTATTTTTTCATTCCTTTTTCAGGCTCTTATACATACGAAGCCTACACTTGCAAGAAGATAGGATGTATAAGCGATTAACAGTCGGAAAGCACAAACGAACATTCTCGTTAAAGAGTTAATGATGTATAAACGATTGAATTTCTTTTGCTTCTCGTTAAAGAGTTAATGATGTATAAACGACTGAATTTCTTTTGCTTCTCGTTAAATAGTTAATGATGTATAAACAATTCTCGTTAAAGAGTTAATGATGTATAAACGATTGAATTTCTTTTGCTTCTCGTTAAAGAGTTTATGATGTATACATTTTTAGAGAGATTATATAAATGATTTTGATTACATTCATACTTAAGATGTTGAATTTACTTTAAATGCTTTTGTAAATTGTATTAGAATCCAAAAGATTGTTAGTAGGGTGGTGGTGAAAGTTGTTGGGAGTAAGTTTGTTAAAGATTAGATGTATAACATGTAAAATGACCAAAAAACCAGTTGCCCTATATACGGTTTCCAAACTACTAATGGTTGCCCAAAATACAATACGTGACACGTGTCCCCCTCTAATGGAAGCTGCCCAATTTCAAAAGTTGCCCCGGGCTAAGTCGAGAATTTTCAAAAATCGGGCTAAAAATGCCTAGACGAAGGGCAACCGGGCTATTGTACTATTTATCCCTAAAATATTTGGAGAGTTAATTGCATTTTTGATCCCTGTGGTATGACCAAATTGCATGTTTGATCCCCAAAATTTTAAAAGTGCAGTGATAGTCCCCAACAAAAATGCAATTAACTCATATTTGGAAGATCAACATATAGATATCATGGACATCTCATTGTACACTTTATTTGAACTTGGGACTTTGACGACATATTTTATGAAGATTACGAAAGTAGAAACATCCGTAAAAGTATATCTTATAAAGATTCAACCTTTTACTACCTACATATAATAGATACCTCTAAATGAACCTTTAAAAGTCAATGTCAATAATAGTATGTTTTCTAGAGTGCTGATGTCCATGTCAAATAAATTACAATAGTGTAGCAAGTTGAACAGCAATGCATAAATTCTATTAGAATTTATGTGTTGAAGTTCCAAAGCACGGATTCCACATATCTCGCACTTGCGTTATGCTCATTTATCTCTAGCAACGCGTTTGCTACAACTTTGTAAGCTTGCTCACCCCATTGACATCTTAGTTCTTTCATATGGTTGTCCTCTTCATCTACAATTTCCTAAAATTTTAAAGATATATTGGTTCAAGAATGTTTTGTAGTAAAATGATTTGAGATAAACCACAACCCACATTACCCATTCATAATTTCAAGAGTCTAAAATTCTAAATTGCCACATTTAGTGTTTTGCCACCCAGAAATATAATTTTGGGAAGCTAAGTTTGCTTCATAGTAGGACACATGACTTGCCTATACTACTAAACTGTTTGGGAACACACACCTTGAGTGAAGACCATCCATTACCTCCTTGACAATGTATTGGGAAGACCAAGAAGACCCATCTTCCATGCCTCTCTATTCAATCCATCATACATTGTCCACCAAGCCATATACCCTTAACATAGAAAGCCCTACTTTATGGTACATCTTATCTGAATTAAACTTCCTCTCTCTCTAATATAGGTGTTAAATTCCTCCCAAGGTCAATTCAACAGAGCTTTAAGGATCAAGAGGTAAAGTCACACCAGAATAAACTCCAAGATACAAGGTACTTTTCAATGTTATGGCCTGTATATTTTTTGATCAATAGCAGAATACTGACCTTTTCATAACCATTCTTTGAATCAATTCCTATCTTTTCCATACTTGAGACACATACTCCTTCCTTAACATTACTTATCCTCTTCTGACAAACTTAATTTCCCACTCTTTTTCAGCTATGAGAACATTGACAGTTATCTTCACATTGACAGACATTAGTTTGGCTCTAACATCATCACATATGGAGCTAACAAGGGACTCTTCACTTCTTTCGCAGTCATTAAAGATCCTACTATTTCTTTCTTGCCAAATATGATAAACTGCAGCAGCAAAACTTACCTTTTTAATGATCTCCCAAACACCCTTTCCATTAGTTTTAGAACTCAACTTGCATACAATATCATCCCACATGTTATCATTGGTTTGAATCTTAGCTTTCATTCTAATTCTTTTCCATATTTCTGCTGCAAACTCACATTGGAAAAATAAGTGATCATATTTCTGCTACAAATTCACATTGATAAAGAACTATATAGTAAACCAACAACAACCATGATCATGAGCAAAAAGGTAATTTGAAACGGTAAACATCATTAAAAAACACAAATTGTTGCAATTTATTGGACACCCAAATAGACGTATGTTGCGGTATATATGGGAGAGGGAGTATGTTATCTATGGTCAATGGCATAGGAGATGATAGAAAGTAAGGTACCTGTAATTACCCATCTTCCAAAATGTGCTTAAACGAATGCCATTGTGGATTATTAAACTTCTCTTGTCACAATGAGGTAATCTCCATTGTTTTCAGGCCCCAATCTTGAAGTGAAAATCTTTGCGTCATCACTGCATGCACACATCTTGAAAAGGTTTTGGGAAACCTCTCCCATCCTTTTCAGGCCAATTATGGTAGTTACTTCCATAACCATAGGCCTTGTGTCCCAATGGTATCCCATGTGTGAGAAGCTCCTCAACCAAATTGTTGTGGGTTCAAGTCTTGCTTATGACACGTGAGAAAGATTTGTGGTTTAAATATTTTGAGATAGTTAAAATTGCCATTCTAAAAAAAATGGTAGTTACTTCCATAAATTGTGAGAAAGCCTTCACAAGAAAAAGTAGGAAATATTATAACAATTCACATCTACCAAAAAAAGTGTTTAGGATTATTAATCTTTTTTACAAACAATGTTGATTAGACCATATCATAGTAAAGATATGAAACCATTATGTAATACTGGATACCAGCTGAATAAGAACAATTTTTGTTCCAAATATATTCACTATGGTAGACTGATCATTTATATTTTTTATTCTGAGTATCTTATTAAATAGGAGTAATAAATATAATATCTTTACAACACTAAGGCTTCCTACAGTGGGACGGAAAAAATTCGGTCGAGTTAATCGGTGACCGATTTGTCAATCGGTCGCTCCCTCTGTGGAGCATTCGGTCGAGGTTGGTCGTTGGACAAGGTTTGAGAAATTCGGTCTCCCTGTCGACCGAATAAATCTACGCATCATCCTTTTTTTTTTTTTTTTTTTTTTTTTTTTTTTTTTTTTTTTTTTTTTTTTTTTTTTTTTNTGGTGAGCATCGTACTAAAAATAGTATTATGGCTCAATGGAAAAAAATCAACCTAGAATGTCTAAGGTATAATGCTATTTACAGAGAGTTGGTGCGTACAAGTGAAGACCCTTGTCGTCTCAGCAATGCAAACCGAATTTATTTTGAACGCTATGGGAGAGGTTTATACTAGCAGCATGTGTGGTTCATTCTGAGAAACAGAAGTGCATGGGAAGCACACCAGCCGTAATGGTGTTTTATGTTATGTATTTCCGTATCGTGTTTTATGTTATGTATTTCCGTATCGTGTTTTATGTTCGTATCGTTTCGTTTATGTAATGTTTACGTTTTATTAATAAAATTTGTGTTTATGTTAAAAATGATTTTTTTTTAAATTAATAATAATGATGATGCAATATGGGTCACGAGTGTGGGGAGAGAGGTGAAAATGAGTTGAAGAGAGAGAAAGATGAGGTGGCAGCCGGAATGATGATGCAATATAGGTCACGACTGTGCCTAGCCTAATAGTGCTCTTAAAATCATTCAATCTAGTGATTGTGTTCAAGAAGAAGTAACCATGGTCGAATCTTCCACTTTCTCATTGAACACATTTACTAATCAAATATTGCATCACTTCTAATTTTATACGAGTAACACATAACTAACAAATTGGTTACCTGACAAAATATGAAACGGTTTCTGAATGGGCCGGGTGCAATCAAGTAACTACAAATAAATATTGTCAAATCAAGTTGGGTAGATCATGGTGTACGTCATGACTAAAACAAAAGAAACAAAAGCAATACCTTTCATATGGGCGTATAAGCTTCTAAGATCCATACCCGACAACTTTTTAAAACTACACACAATTCTTTTTTAGAAAAGCTAAAACTACACACAATATTAGTTTTAAAAAAACACACGCTTTGCATTAAGGGTCGAACTAAAATAACAATTTCACAAGTATAATTTTTGCCGTCTATACACTTTCGTTTTGTGCGAGCATTCGTCTAGCTAGTTTTTTCTAATTTACTATTGCAATATACCGACATAAACTCGTTACTCATGTCACCATACCAAAGTAATTTTAGAACTTAATTTTAAACTAACTAGTTATAATGCCCGCGCACGCACGAGTTTTTTTAAAAAAAAATTTGAATGATATATTTTTATTTTTTAAAAAACAAATAATTTAATCTTTGTTTTGTTTGATTTATGATTTTTAATTATATTTGTTTACTAGCCTATAAACCCGTGATAAATCACGGGTAGCTTATAAAAAGTTTGAAACAAACATCCTTCAGTTATATAAAGTAAATGTTGTGAATTCTGAAACAAAACGCCAAAATTTGCATGATTGTTTAAAGGATAATCAATTATAGGCCTGCAATTTGCGGACTAAAAATGAAATAATAGGTTAAAACATGTATTCAAATAAAATTTCGAAGATGTACATAGATGTTAAAGTTTAAAGAAAAGGTCGCACTTATGTATATTATCATAGTACTCCCTCCGTCCCAAATTAATTGTCCACTTTGACTTTTTCAAGTCTTTTTTGTTAAACTTTGACTATAAATATTTTTATTTTTGTTATATAATATTTAATGAAAATTATACCAATGAAAATCACATTTAAAACCCAATCTATTGGTATATTTATCATCAAGTATTGTATAACACAACTAAATATATTTATGGTCAATGTTGCATAATAAAGACTCAAAAAAGTCAAAGTGGACAATTATTATGGGACGGAGGTAGTAATTAATATTGACTGTAGTATAACACTTAACAAACAGAGGATAAATACACACATCAGAGATTAGAGCATTGTGATATATTAGCTGTTAAGACTGTCATGTAGCATAATCGAAATATATTAATATTGATTAAATGTTTAAACTTATTAAATTGGTGAGTAAGAAGAAATATTTCATATAGTGTTCATACAAATGGTTTTTATAACATGATCATTAATTTTTTTTTTTTTTTTTTTTTGAACATCAACATGATCATTAATTAACTACATACATTTGCCATTCATGCCAAGCATAAAGGCACCCCAATTTGTTTTCGCTTGGTATCCTGAGTGTAAGCATTTAAACTTGATGAATGTTCAAATTACCTGGAAATTTAAAACCAAATAAGATCAAACGCGACAATATATAAGAATGAAACAATCATGTTCATTACCTTAGGTGAAGAAAACCAGCAACGTAAAAGGCTTGATATTTTGTCACTCAGTTTCAAAGATTCATGTGGGAAATAGTTGTATTCAACAATAATAAACCGTTGAAAACGACCCCTTTGACCATTAAATTTTGGAAGTAAATTAAAGAGACAAAAAACTAAATTTGGGGAAAGTATATATAATAGGCGGCCAAACTGACCCGTTTTCAAGTTGTTTTATGCTATGCCATTAGCACAAAACTAATGCTAACCTCATGACCACAGGTGACCAGTGTTAAACAACAAAATGTTGGCTACAGTATTTTCACGTGAGTTCGTCAAGACGTATCCAATTTATGCACATCAAGCCAACGATTGCATCACTATTCACGAGATATGTAAACTGACACATACACCCATGATCTTGCATTTATTTTATCTAGCGGCATAAAAATTAACTTAAATCGATTACGTACAATCTAAAAATACTTACCATCAAAATTGTATAACATCATCGTCTATCTGATCATTATTGGCAACCAGGTCATCAAACAACAACTTGTGTGCTTTCACCCTAGTCGTGCCTTTTAACATCACTTCTAATAACAACACCACTTAAACAATCGTAAGTTAAATTTTAGGAATCGGTAGGCAGGTTATAATAACATGGCTACGACATATTCACTTTGACTAATATGAGAATCTCAATTAAGAATACAACTAACATGAAGTTTGTCGAAGTGAATTAAAAGTATTTTGAGCACATTGATAAAGTAGTTATCAAGAGATGTAAGTTAACATGGCTGAAGTTCAATCTAGTTAAAAAGTTTTCTCCATCATCACTACTCATAAAAAGATATACAAAAGCATGAAGCAAGTTCCATTCATGTATATGAGTTTTCTGTTAATCATTTAAATGGTACTTATGTGGAGAAACATAACCATAAGTATAGCTGGATGTTCATACCTTTAGAGAATCGTTCCTAACCTTGTTGATTTTTTAAAAACTGAGCCAACAGGAAGTGGCTCAATCCGTTCTTGTCCTATATGCCACCTCATCATTATGGCGCCACTGTACCCTTTGCTCTAAGTACGATTTGTGTACCTGTGAAATGTGTAAAATGATTGTTTAAGTGAGATATAAATTAGGCAAATATACAGAAAAGATTGAGACAAAGGTTCTTATATACATGCGAGTAAATATAAGGAATTTGACAAATACACATGTAAGTGAATTAACAGCTAGGAAACAAAAGCAAAACGCAAAAAAGTCCTACCCGAAGATTGAATAACATCCAGATACGAAAATAATTGAATCCATAACAATTTTGAGCTATTTAAATGAATACAGGAAAAAGAACACATATCATGTGTTTGAACTGTAAAAGATGTTAATGTGAAAATCTTAATTTCTAAAAACCTTTTTGAAAAAATGTCGACATAAAACAAGCAATACCATTGCATACTGATGATCATGAACATACAATAATTAAATAGAAATAAGCAAAGATAAAGTAGTTTAATGTAAGTAATATTTGTCTTGAGCATTCTTATCAACACCCAAACACAATAAAGCAAATAAACTGTTTGAATGTGCAAATCCAAACAGCCAAAGACCCCTTTAGAGTCAAAAGACGTCTTATTCAATCAAAAGCTCACCATGAATCTTGAAAACAACTTTTTAATTTTACTTATTCTTATTTTTTTTTTCAAAACGACAACATATATTAAATTAACCAAAATAAAAGGCACGAGTAAGTGCAGATTACAAAGAAATACAATCAACATTTGAAACCAACATGATCACTTAGATCAACATTGATTCTCATTTCCAGATGTGACAAATTCAAAGGCAACCACATAGAGTCATACAAATAAACAAAAATTCCCAAGTCATATCAATAAGAACCCTAAACATATGAATTACAACCCGATTAACACAAACTTAAAAATAAAAAAACGTCAAGTAACATACCTTATACGAATTGAGATGGCGGAAGCTTCGTATATGATAGTATAGGATATGTAATTTGAACAAAATACCAACCTGTAGTACCTAAAAAAAACCCAAACCAACATCAAACAACTTATAAAGTAAACAAACCTTGCAGAAATTTAAGATTAGGAAACCTTGAAATTTAAGATGAAAGAAAAAATTAACGATTAATGTTGATTGAATGCATAATGGTACCCTTTGAATAATTGTCGGTTCATATTGATTGAGGGTCAAAAGTCAAACAATCTCTGGCTGGGAGAAATCAAGTAGTATATGACATGGAATAGTTGATGTGGCATTAGTGACGTGGAAGGAGTGCCAACATGGCTTAAATGACATGGCAAAAATTCAAAAAATCCTTTGTTTATTATATATATAGATAGATATAGATTATTAAATATAATCATTTAAAAAAATTAATCTTGTTGTTAGTTGCATCTTATTCGTATTTTTTTTGTATTTATCTTCTACTTGTGTAGTATATCAATAAAACAAATATTTAAAATTTTAAATTAAAAAATAATAATTAAAATATTACCTAATAAGAAAATATTCTTTTTTCCGAAATACGAAAGTACCCACTAAGGGTTTTGTTTTATTATATAAGAGATAAAAAGATTCACACATTAACTTTTTTTATAATTTATTTGCTAGATTTATCATTATTTTTTTGGATTCATGTACGTCTACCTATTTTATTTAGTTAAATTATTATCCTATCTAATCTTTTATCTTCAGTTTAACTCGATCTACTCCTACTTTAACGAATTATAACAGATTTTACAGCTTGCAAACCAACTCAAATACTAACTTTCCAAAACGTACGCACCCCTCAACCCTATATAAACTCTCCCACCTTCTTTACCACCACTTTTCCCAAAAATAAACCCTAATATCATGACGTCATCATATTCAAAATCATCCAGAACATTCCAAGGCCCAATCTTACTTCCAGAAAGACTCTACTCATCACATTCATCATTCACATCACCATCAAGAAGCCCATCATCTGCTCCAGTCACCATCCGCCACGTATCCTCATCACCAGTCCTTCACAACTACGTCATAAATGACGACCTTATTAAAAAGAAATCACCGTGGAACGACGTGCCGAAAAGAAAGGATCAGTGTTTGTGTTCACCTGCAACGCATCCAGGATCGTTTAAATGCAGCATGCACAGGAATAGTTATAGTAATGATGTGATTAGTTATAATGTGATCAAGAGTGATGGTGGTAGTAATACACGTATGATGTCGTTGTATCATAGATTATACGTGAGGAGAAAAGCGTTGGTGAATTCTTTGAAGAGGATTGGGACGGTGGATAGTGGTTTGTTGAAACGAGGTTTGGCCTTGTTGGTTAAGCCGCCGGCTCGTCAGTTGAGATGACAGGAAGAGTTTCATCCCAGGCCGAGTAGGCTTTCAGTTATGTCGAAAGCGGGAGATTAATGATGGATTTTTAGATTTTGTTAGATGTTGATAGAAGGTTTTAACCCTAATTGAGTTGTTGAAGCCTTTTTTGTAAGGGAGTTTAGTTTTGGTAGTGTTTGTTTTCTGATTTTTTTTTTTTTTTTTTTTTTTTTTTTTTTTTTTTAAGGCTGTTTTCTGATATTTTTGTAACCGGAAACAAATTTGAATTAACAAAGTTTAGTAGAATGTGGATTGAGTATTGACATTATGGTTTAGTTAGTTTATTTGAATGAGTTGGTTTAATGTGTTTTGTTTGTTTTTTGATATTTTTGTAACTCTTTTGAGTTTTTTGATTTTTGTCTTGGCATACTTCATACTAGTATTAATTAGTCACTTCATACTAGTATTAATTGAAAGCGTGTTTGGCAAGAAGCTTTTGCACAACAATACTTCAAGAAGTATTTCAAACGTACTCTCTCTGTCTCTTTGCTAATTAGCCATGTATATATATACAAGCTCGGCTAGCTACCTATATATATATACTCTCAGACTCTCAGTCTCTTTGCTTAGGTAGTCATTCCGAAAATGCAATTCCAAACGCCCCTTAGTTACTCGTATTATTGGGAATTTGGGATGATGTATTTGAAGAGGAGAGTTGAATACTACTGTATGTTAATTCAAATAGTTAATATAATGCTGTAGATCAGAAATGAGTAAAATACGTGATTTGGTTATATACGTAACCAAAGCCGAATAAACCATGCTAAGTTGCTAACCGCGGGTATGGGATATGGTACTATGATTTTAACCCACTACCTCAGGATTGCGCGCGGTGATAATTATATAAAAATGATATACTCCGTATTAGTTTTAGAAAAACTTATAGATCATCAACCAGAACACATTGCAAAAACATCAGTCGAATTTGGTCGATATTATATATCTTCTAGTGTCAATGTATTACAAGCTATATATATATATATATTGCCTCTCGAAAAACAATAACACTCTGCAGTGCTGGTCCAGATCATCAGATACACATGTATAATAATTTGCTAAATCCTTTTGAGAAACCATAAAGTCATTATATTGAAAATTTATCTCTTTATGCACGTGTGGTTGGAGAAGTTCAATTTCTTTGGCATTTATGAATGACTATTGTAAATGTAAAACATTATGATGCACTTAACCATCCAAAACTCGGGAAAAGAGCAAAAAACACATATTCATGACAAAAACATTGAACTTGCAAGCTAAAAACCCAAGGTGAATACTAAAAGGACGTGTGACTACTCTACATTGGTTTTTAGTCTTGGCGTCAGCTGCTCTTAGGTTTTCGTCAGTGTTGTGGGTTAAGTTTATTTGCACGTGAAATGGACCATTGCAAATACACCAAACTTGTGATCGAGTCAGCAGCAAGTACAACTGCAACGCGCCAACAATGGACCTTTGGTAATTTGTAACTGTTTTGGGATTAAGTTTTGAAGAAGATTATTGGAACATTGTGTATTCAAAAACCGGTGCCACATCAGCAGGAGCCGGTTATCAGGTAATCGGCTACACACAAAAGACCAAATTTAGAAGCATGTTGATATATATAGGAAGAAAAAAAGTTTCACAACTCAGAAAAAGTGATGAGTTAGATATACTTCCAAACAATTATCCCAAAAGAAAAAAAGTTTCACAACTCAGGAATAAGGTGCTAATAACTTGTAAATAATAACTTGAACAATGAGACACGAGATGAGCAGCTTCTATGAAGAAACACCTGAACTTAAATAGATTGGAGTTGACACCATCCAATCCGTGACGAAAAGACAGGATACTTTATCAATACACAGAATTTCTTACATCAATATCTTCCTGGTCGATCACCGGGCGAATACATTTTCGTGCCGTTGTGTAACCGGGTTTGAAAATTGAAGAAAACGAATCAAAGAATTCTGACTGCGCCCACAAGTCTTTACCTGGACATTTCCTCCACCCGTTTTTACCTGCAAGACATGCTCCAAACGATAGTTGTTGAACATTCGTAGCCGGACATGGGACCTGTCTTCTCAAATCATCAATGTCAATGTTGAAATTCTTTATAAATCTACAACTGCAACTTATTATAATGTTAAACTTGCTTGATAAACTGAGTGTTTCCCTTAATTTAAGGAAGAAGGAAATATCAAAGGGCTTCCTCAACTTTAACTTTAGCTCGACTTGCTTGGGAATGGCTGAAAATAAGAAACTAGGAATTTCCACACCCCCGGTGTAACGGCAAATTATTAATTTTGGAGCAAAGACTTGGACACGGATACAATTCTTCTGTTGCCTTACTTTTAAGATCAATCTCTTCAAAGAAACACATTTGATATCCAAGATACCCATTGCACACCACCCAAATTTAAGGTTCAAGCTCTCAAGAAAAGGAAACTTGTATTCGAGTAAATCCGGAATTGACTTATCAATAGGCATAAGATCTAAACATAATTCCGTAACACTTGCTAATGAATCCGTGATGGGTGATATAGGATTCCTCCAACTCATCTTGTAGAGAGTACGTATGTGTAAATTTACCTTTTTTAGGTTTTCACTTGAGAATAACTCATCACAAAAATGAAACCCTAAAATGTAAATGAATAATATGAGGTAAACTTCGGTGAAACAACTTTTGGAAGCTAGTTGTCGAATCCATTTGTTAACAAATGAATAGGACCGTGCGTCATCGATGATCATCATAAGTTGAAAACTTGTGATTGATATGTTGTCCCGAAAATACCTTTGTATAGTGTGGTCGATCAAATTCATGAACTCTATATTTTGTCGTCCTACTTTACCAAACCTAAGGTTCGGGTTGGTAGACCAAGCATGTAGCCATGACTTGGACAAGACACATGTGCGGGCGGCATCTTCTACTGGTAGTAGTGATTGTATATGATGGATCAACTCTGGAATATCTTCTAACTTTTGCGTGCGGATCAGTTTGATTCTCTTCACTTCCTCCATATCTGGATACCACAAGAATAAAAGTATTAGTCAATCACAACAAAAACGCAATAAACCAATTGGATATGTTAATTCCTTAGTCAATCAACTCGATCATTTGATATAGTGCATGCTAATTGACATTTACCTTATTAATTTAGCATGCAGGTAAACTTTAGTCAAAAATTCTATCATATAATATTCATGAATTCAAAGATTTACTTAGAAAATCACCTTAAAATTGATGTGTAAAGAACAATTAATTTCAACCCTTTAGAGGGTGCAATCTAAACGTAATGTACATGCAAAATTGACTGGTTATGTTTTAAATTTAATTATTTGCTAGGTTTAGACCACAATCTACCAAATAATAATAATAATAATAATAATAATAATAATAATAATAATAATAATAATAATAATAATAATAATAATAATAATAATTAAAAAAAAAAAAAGTCAACTTGACATGTAATTTTCAAAACTAAACTGGTGGTTCGGGTGGGTATGTAGATTTAACCTGTTAGCGCAGACCCGAAAACGCGAAACTAAGGATGAGAAGATTTCGATTACGAGTTTGATATTTTTATGTCATAATCGTATCTCTTAGACTTTATAATCGTATGATTGTTCAATTTTTTTTTTTTTTCTTATTTTATTTATTTATTTATTTTTTGTGTAAAAGTGAAATTATATTTACTTCTCCAAATTTGTACAATGCTTGAATAATCCACAAGTCCCAAAACAGAGAAACAAACAATTCAGTTAAGTATCCGATATCAGACAACACAATGTCTGTATCAGATAAAACTAGAACAAGAAATCAATCATGCAGCACACATCTTCACTCAGTCTTATCCCGACTGATCAAGCAATCTTTTCGGAACTACATTCACCTTTATTATACACCTTAACCATCTAGCTACATTTCCCATGCTCTTTTCCACCAAGACCATTCATCCTGCCACCATAATGATCAAGGTAGAACAAGAGATATGCTTCACTAGGCACCCATAACCTCTCCGCTGCAAGGGCTATACCAGCTGTGCTACATTTCCATCTACTACAATGGCATCACATAACTGGAAACACACACCTTGCATTGAGTACCATCCATTACCTCCTTCGCAGTTAGGGCTGTAAACGAACCGGACGAACACGAACGGAGCCTTGTTCATGTTCGTTCATTTAATTTTACCCAAATATTCCCCACAAGTATTTGAACATAAAATAGCCAAATCACTCACTGAATAAAATAGTAAATTACTATTTGAGTGAGTGACATATAACCTTTAACACAAATAAGTCACTGAGTGAACAGTCACTTAGTGAGTTACATTCAGGATGTTCAGGACAAGTCTAAAGAAAAAGACTTTCCATTCAGTGAGGCGGTACTCAGTGAGTGGCACCTGAACCAAAGAAGGTGATGGAGTCAGTGAGTGATGACAATAACTCACTGACTCCCTGAAGCTGTCTCTACAAGATACTGATAAATATGGGCAGGAACTTTCTTGGAAATACAAGCTACAAGCATTGGGAATACAAGCTACAAGAAAGTCCAACAAGACAAAAGTACAAAAGCAAAGAGCATATTCTAAAGCATATTCCTCTTTGGTACTTTATGTAAAGCTTCCTTGAGAAGCTTCACCTTTTAGTCCATATATATAGAT
>LBNU01004341.1:93067-144665 GCA_014162995.1 Artemisia annua | reverse complement strand
CACACACACACACACACACACACACACACACACACACACACACACAAAAAAAAACACCGTCCGCTTTCACAAAACCAAAAAACAAGATCTGTTATCAAAAAATATAGATCCGGTCAAAACACATCCCAAAAACCCATATCTGGTACAACAACAAAAAAATCCCTTATCACTTCCCACAAAAATTCTTATCCGCCACCATCATCGACTAAAAAATATATCCATCCTATCCACTCACAAATCCATCAAAAAGATTTATCACAGATCTCAAACAACACTTATCAAACCAAAATCCAAGACATAAAAAAATGATGAAACGGCATCTCACATCACTCCCAATAATATCACAGATCCGAAAAGTCACAAAACCCACCGAACAAATCCAACATAAAAAAAGGAAAAAAAACCGACACCAAAACCTAAACAAAAATCACTCAAAAATCAGAGGTGAGGTTGTTTCAGTTACGAGCTGGGATGAAAGATGGGTTTGAATCTGGATTTGTGTCCATGGGATTATAGTGATAAAATGAATTGGTTAGTGAAGTTGTGTTGGGTTTCAGAATGGTTTTGGTCAGTTGAGGATATGTTCCTGATAATGATTAATTCAGGGTGTGATAATGATCAGTGTTGCTGCTGGGGTTTATCAGTGTTCAAAAAAAAAAGGAACATGAATGTGGTGAGAAGTTGATTTTCAGGCTGAAAATGATGGTGTAAAGGGTGAACTGATAAATTAGATTTATCAGGGAGTTTTGATGATATTGTTTCAGTGTGTTGGTGTTAAACTTATTAAGCTTGTGACTCAGTGAGTGTGTACTCAGGTTGTGATGATCAAATGTGGATGATTGATTATCTCAGTGTTCAAAAAGGAACACGAATGTGGTGTTGCAAGTGGTTGATAGGACTCAGTGAGTGTGAGTTAAAAATTTAGGGTGTGATGAAAATATGGCTAATGATAGTGTGAGCGTGGCTTCGGACTATGTATATAACATAGTGTTGATTCTGGTGCGTTTGATGGTTGAATCAGGGTGTGAAAAAGGTGTGGTGATGGGAGTCTTAGACTGAGCATTTGCAAAATCAGTGTGTGTTGAAGATAAGGATGGGGTCCTTTGGGTTGTAACTGAGAGCTGAAGCTCCAAAACCCGAGCCACTGATGAAACTCGTTTGACCCTGGTGGAGTCAGTGAGTAAGTGATATGTATCAGGGAGTGGAGTGTTACTTAGTGTTCGGGTATACCTCAGGACACAACGAATGGTGGTAAGAATCTGAGAAGCGCAGCGGAAGCGCGGTGGGCCCATGATTCGTTGTAACATCAGGGGTGATATAAAGTTTGCTATTCAGGAAGTTTTAGATGTATCAAAACTTGGTTTCAAAATGAGAAACCAAAGTGATTAAAACTTGTCACTGAATATGTTATAACTTTGTGTACTGAGAAAGTGTGGAAAAATGGACACTGATGTATCAAATTGAACCAGGTCCATAATTAGCTTTATAGTTAATAGTGTATCAGTGTGAAAAATAAAGGGGATGACATTGATGTATCATAATTGAACCAAGTCTCCTTGAAACCCTACCCACTGAACCTATCTCACTGAACCCCTCTTGAACCCCCACTCACCATACAAGTCACTGAACCCTCTCAGTGAGACATGTCACTGAACCTTTCAAAGTAAACCCAGGTCACTGAAACCTTTGAACCTGGTCACTGACTAGTACACCAGGTCCCTGAACCCATACTCACTGAACTCCGTTACTGAACCCCCTGAACCTGCTCAGCGAACCTTATTCCCTGAACCTACCAACTGAACCCTTAGTCCCTCATTTAAACCCATTTCACCTAGGCTATTTGTATGTTCAAATAGGGGGAGACTGTTGGGTCAATATTTTACCCAAATATTCCCCACAAGTATTTGAACATAAAATAGCCAAATCACTCACTGAATAAAATAGTAAATTGCTATTTCAGTGAGTGACATTTAACCTTTAACATAAACAAGTCACTGAGTGAACAGTCACTCAGTGAGTTACCTTCAAGATGTTCGGACCAAGTCTTAAGAAAAGACTTTCCATTTAGTGAGACGGTACTCAGTGAATGGCACCTGAACCAAAGAAGAAGGTAATGGAGTTAGTGAGTGATGACAATAACTCACTAACTCCCTCAAGCTATCTCTGAACAAACATGCTCCCTGAGGATGCCTCATGCTTCCTGAGGAAGCCTCATGCTCCCTGAGGATGCATCATGCTTCCTGAGGGTGTCTCATGGTCCTTGAGGTATTATGACAACAAGTACAAAAAGGGAGTCAAAGCAAAGTACAAGAATTGCCATAGAAGGGGGAATCTAGTTATGACAATTTCTAAAGGATGGTTGGTGCTTTTCCAAAAGAGGAAGATGAATGAGGACCACTTATAGTGGATGACAACTCACACCTAACCCCACATACTTTGCTATATATATATGTTTGTTGTAATAGAGATAGTTATCCATTCCTACAGAATATTAGTTGTTAGGAAGATCCTCTCATTGAATCTCAAGCTTAGCTTGGATCAATGAGAGTTTATTGTCATTCTAACGGGGATAATACACCGAAATTATCCCCGTAAAGAAGCTGAAGATGTTATCATGTAGTCATGTTGGTATTGAGTAATCTTGTAACTTTTGTTCATTATCATTAATGAAGTTCTAATTTATGTTTATCAAGATTTGCTCAATTTCCATGGACCAACATAAACGGACACGGACGCTTAAACGGACGAAATTTCTTGTTCATGTTCGTTTATTAAGAAAATTAATTGTTCATGTTCGTTTATGTTCATTTATTAAGACACTAAACGAACGTTAAACGAATATAAACGATCGAACATAAATGAAAATAGATAAATAAATATAAAATTTATTCAACTCTGCACAATATATTGTTTTATAAGTATTGTTTTGTTAAACAATTCAATTTTAAAATTATAAAATTAAAAGATGTGATATATGAACATAAATAGATAAATGAACATAAACGAACGTTAACGAAGGCATAATCGGATGTTCACGAACATAAATGAACGGACGCGACTTTTATTCATGTTCATTCACTTAACTAAACGAACATAAAATATTGTTCATGTTCGTTCATTTAATAAACGAACGAACATAAACGAACTTTTTATCGAACGGTTCATGAAATGTTCACTGAACGTTCAGTTCGTTTACAACCCTATTGGCAGTATATAGATAGGACCAAGTAGTTTCATCTTTCACTCCTCACTATTTCTATCTTCATACACTGCCCACCAACTCACTTTACCCATCTCAAAAGGAAACCTACTTTATGGTTAAGACTAGTCTGTTCCACTCATAATTCTCCAATTTGTACACAATTGCCTAACAAAGGCCTATTGAGTACTCATTAGATCCTTAGTAAGTGAAACCAGACCTAGTTAACCAAGATACACGACCGTATTTTGAAAGTGAGATATCAATATCTTCAATTTCCAATCACAGAACTGAAGATATAGGTATAAAACCTTTTATTGATTGCAGACTACCATGAACCATTCTGCATTGTGTGAATCCACTTAGAAAACAGTGTGTTTTCTATGCTCAAGAACAGTGATAATACCACCATGTAGAGAAGATCACCAACACCAGCAGGAAACTACTTTATAACTACTCTATCACTATAATACCTCATATAGCATTTTATCCCATGTATGTTGCCCCAGCACCACATAGATGAGGTAAAACCTATACTAAGCACATAGTATTATAGTGGCTAAGGTACTAGCCATCTACTTCATTCATGAACCAGCTATCCATACACCCCTTAAAAGACAGAATATCAGACTTAAACTTAAATCACCTCCCACAACACACTAGCTTCCTTAACTGCATTAGTACTTTTAACTCTGATGGACATTAGTTTAAGCTTTACTGCTTCTCTTATAACCTTTATCAATGTATATTTGTCCATTTCTTCTTGTTTAAATACCCTGCAATTTCTTTCCTTCCATATATGGTATACTGTGGCAGCAAAACATAGTTTTTTAATCACATTCCATATACTGTTATGGTTCTGTATATATCTCATCTCAGTCACATAACTATCCCATGTCTTTGCATCTGAGTTTATCTTGGCCACATTCTTTATTTCAGTCCACACCATCTCAGAATATTTACACTGGAAGAATAGATGATCATGGGAGTCTTCCACTGTCTTGCACATAGGGCATTGCAAGCTCTTGTTTGGGTACCATTTCAACAATTTGTCTTGAGTGAGGAGCTTGTGTTTTATAGCAAGTCATTAGACAAAGCTATGATTAGGAATACTATGTGAGTGCCATACAGTTTTGCTCCATATCACCTCAGCTTCATCATGCCTCATATCCTTCCATACTTGACCTGTAGAAAACTTGATTTCTCTTCCATTATTTGTTAGCCAAACAGGTATGTCAGGATTCTGAGACAGCGTTGGGACCTCCATTGCTTGAATAACCTCATATTTATTGTTCCATTCCTCTGGCCACTTCCAATATGATTATTCAATTATCATAAACTAGTTAAACTTTTTCTTTGAGGTCATCCTTTTTTTTGAACGACAGTTATATTAACTAGCAAGAAGCTAGAAAAAGAGAATTACAAAGCTGAGGATAGGATGTTACAAGGATTACAAAACCATTCTATCCAACTAGACGTGATATTTCTACTCC
Source organism: Artemisia annua (assembly GCA_014162995.1). Lineage (NCBI taxonomy): Eukaryota > Viridiplantae > Streptophyta > Magnoliopsida > Asterales > Asteraceae > Artemisia > Artemisia annua. Next base: position 139,973 of record LBNU01004341.1, on the reverse strand, counting down.
TACTAGAAATCCAATTGTACGACAACTGTTTTACATCACTAAAAAGCAGCTCCTTTTGAGGTCGTTTGAGGTTGAAGACAGTTTTGTTTCGATGATTCGATATAGCCGATATAGTTTTTTTTAAGGTCATCTTAAAGTTGGAGAATAATAAAACCCATAAAACATTTGAAAAAAAAAAGTAGTTTAGTAATTTTTAATGAATTTTCAAGCGAGTAAAAAAAAGTAGTTTAGTGCATGGTTCAAAGTTTGGGTTATTTTTTTTTGCTAAAACCGAAATCAAGGTTTTTATGAAAACCAAAACCGAAACCGTTTAGTTTTTACGGTTCGATTTTTTTGGTTTGAGTTTTGGTTCGGTTTATCAGTTATTTCGGTTTTTAACCGTTTACATTTGGGCATGTCCAATTTATACCAACAAACTTGTCTTACATATAAAATTGATTGTTCTTCTTTACTTTTTATCAATTTAAGCCTAGTAATATTTATCAAATATTTTTACAATACACTATATAGATCTATTGTCATGTAAACACACACATGCAAATGAAAATAAACATAAACATAAACATAGTATGATTAAAAACATAGTATGATCATTGTTACATATATATCGATATATTGTCATGTAAACACACGAAAAGACAAACACTCATATAAATATTAAGAAAAATATAAGATATGAATTGTGCCTTAGTAATAAATATCAATGTTCTAAAACAACAGCTCTCAATCAACCCGGTTAATTTTACGGTCAATCGTTTAACTATCGATTCAACCGGTTTATTCTCAAAACCAGCATTTGGCAACTAAGCCGGTTCAAGGTTAAATCGATTGGGTCAACCCCGGATTTTAAATATTGATAGACATCCTCCCTAATCATAACAATTTTAACCAACTTCATATAAAATCACTTATAAAAAGATGAAAAGAAAAATAATAACCAAATTTTTATACAACAACAAATCATGCTTTAACAAAATTTCAAAAAAGCAGAATTGCATATATATCCCTCCCAAAGTGAATAATTGCATATATATCATTTGTACAAGTTTTTGATGCACATAGTATAATGGTTTTTATGCATGCTTTGAATATATATGCAATTATGCATTTTTGAATGATATATATGCAACCCCCCCCCCAAAGCAGAATTGCATATATATCCCTCCCAAAGTGAATAATTGCATATATATCATTTGTACAAGCTTTTGATGCACATAGTATAATATATATGCAATTATACATTTTTTGAATAATATACATGTAACCCCGGTTTATTTTACGGTTCAATCGTTTAACTATCGATTCAACCGGTTTATTCTCAAAACCAGCATTTGGCAACTAAGCCGGTTCAAGGTTAAATCGATTGGGTCAACCCCGGATTTTAAATATTGATAGACATCCTCCCTAATCATAACAATTTTAACCAACTTCATATAAAATCACTTATAAAAAGATGAAAAGAAAAATAATAACCAAATTTTTATACAACAACAAATCATGCTTTAACAAAATTTCAAAAAAGCAGAATTGCATATATATCCCTCCCAAAGTGAATAATTGCATATATATCATTTGTACAAGTTTTTGATGCACATAGTATAATGGTTTTTATGCATGCTTTGAATATATATGCAATTATGCATTTTTGAATGATATATATGCAACCCCCCCCCCAAAGCAGAATTGCATATATATCCCTCCCAAAGTGAATAATTGCATATATATCATTTGTACAAGCTTTTGATGCACATAGTATAATATATATGCAATTATACATTTTTTGAATAATATACATGTAACCCCGGTTTATTTTACGGTTCAATCGTTTAACTATCGATTCAACCGGTTTATTCTCAAAACCAGCATTTGGCAACTAAGCCGGTTCAAGGTTAAATCGATTGGGTCAACCCCGGATTTTAAATATTGATAGACATCCTCCCTAATCATAACAATTTTAACCAACTTCATATAAAATCACTTATAAAAAGATGAAAAGAAAAATAATAACCAAATTTTTATACAACAACAAATCATGCTTTAACAAAATTTCAAAAAAGCAGAATTGCATATATATCCCTCCCAAAGTGAATAATTGCATATATATCATTTGTACAAGTTTTTGATGCACATAGTATAATGGTTTTTATGCATGCTTTGAATATATATGCAATTATGCATTTTTGGAATGATATATATGCAACCCCCCCCCCCCAAAGCAGAATTGCATATATATCCCTCCCAAAGTGAATAATTGCATATATATCATTTGTACAAGCTTTTGATGCACATAGTATAATATATATGCAATTATACATTTTTTGAATAATATACATGTAACCCCGGTTTATTTTACGGTTCAATCGTTTAACTATCGATTCAACCGGTTTATTCTCAAAACCAGCATTTGGCAACTAAGCCGGTTCAAGGTTAAATCGATTGGGTCAACCCCGGATTTTAAATATTGATAGACATCCTCCCTAATCATAACAATTTTAACCAACTTCATATAAAATCACTTATAAAAAGATGAAAAGAAAAATAATAACCAAATTTTTATACAACAACAAATCATGCTTTAACAAAATTTCAAAAAAGCAGAATTGCATATATATCCCTCCCAAAGTGAATAATTGCATATATATCATTTGTACAAGTTTTTGATGCACATAGTATAATGGTTTTTATGCATGCTTTGAATATATATGCAATTATGCATTTTTGGAATGATATATATGCAACCCCCCCCCCAAAGCAGAATTGCATATATATCCCTCCCAAAGTGAATAATTGCATATATATCATTTGTACAAGCTTTTGATGCACATAGTATAATATATATGCAATTATACATTTTTGGTTTATAACAGTTCAACACTTTAAAACTTTGTTCCCTTTCAAGCTCAAAAAAAAGTACAAAAAATGAAGCACAACTTCATCAACACTGACAGAAAAAAAAAAGCAGCTCACTAGAGATGTACTGGGCTTCATCCATTCGTACATTCTGTCATTTCAAATGATGACCTTTTAACCGAAATCCTACTCAAACTACCCATAGTTCCACTTTTGTCATTTAAGAGAGTTTCCAAACACTGGATGAACTTAATCTCTGAACCAAATTTCACTCTTCGCTTTGCCCAGAGACCCAAAATCGAGCCCCCGTCCGCTCTATATATCAAGCGGACTCCTTTTCGTGATTCGGGATATCATATGTTGTCATACAAAACGTCTCAGTTTAGGGCTGCTAGCTTTCGGTTAGGGGAGGGTAAGGGTAGTAATGGGTTTGAAATTATTCAATCGTGTAACGGTTTGGTGGTTTGTTCAGTTGGCGAAAAGCCGCGTAGGAAGATATTTGTGGGTAATCCGACTATTGGTGTGTTTAAGAGGCTGTACAAGTGTCAGTATGGGAGTTTAAGGTTGCTTTTTGATCCTAGGAAGTCGTCTGGGTTTAAGGTTTTTCATGCTCAGAAGTCTGAGGATTTGCATACTACCCGGTTACGGGTTTTTTGTTCGGAGAGAGATGATTGGAGTGATTGTGGCGATGTGTATCCGGCTGGATTATTTGTGGGTTTTGGGTTTGGGGTGTGTTGGAATGGCGAGATTCATTGGGTGAACATTATGGTTGGTGAGCAGCCTACGCATTATAAGTTGGGTTTTGTGAACGAGCGTCCAGTTTTAACTTTTAACTAACATAGAGCTTCCGCAGTTGCATTGGAAGTTTTATTGTGATATCAAGATGTTTGAGTCTGGTGAGTCTTTGGTTCTTCTGTGTTGGGATTATGACGATGAGCGTTGGGAGAAACACTTGGGTGTTTACGAGATGAGGAATGGGTGTTCCGATTGGCGGTTCAAGTACTTTGTAGATCTTAGGGATGTTTTGAGAGCCTTTGATGTAATGCAGTGGAGGATACGCCCGAGCGTGATGTCTATTGTTTTGGAAGAAAGGGAAGAGGAGTCATTCATGTTGATTGAGTTGGATGATAGAGTTGTTCAATACAAATTCAAGTTCAAGACCTTTCGCACGCTTCGTGAATTGGGATAACATTGTCCTAAAAGTTGCTTCCAGTACATTATGTCTTTTGCACATGTCTGACTCTACTTTCTATTTAAGGTATGATCTTATGTTGTTTTAATTGCTTAGATATAGGAAATTTGCTGTTATGGTAAACCTGTAATTAGGATAAACCTACAATTCAAAACTAATGTGGGACGACAGCCTTTTTATAGATTCATTGTGATCTTATTAGTAGTTAGGAACTTACGATAAACCTGTTAAAGAAGAGATGTATGAAACCAACTCAATACATCGCTATAGAAAAATTGCTATGTTGTCATTTGTGATACGCAAAGCCCAAAACAGGACATGCATCAAATAAACATTGAATTAGTTTAAGACCAAGGTTGAAATTAGAATTGATGTTGGTGAATGGTCATGATGGTTTACTGTGATCTCTAGATTTTGTAAAATGGTGTTAGCATTTTGATACGGTTTAAGGTTTATCAAGCAACAAGTTATTTTACAAATTTGTGCAAAAGTTATTATGTCAAACTTATTAATGAACATGCATTTCATTCCAGAACCATGAAGGAGTGAAGGTAAATGCTGTAGAGGATAGAGGCACTTGCTCAAGAGGAAAGAGGCACATGTCATATCTGCAGTTTTCAGTTTCATTTGTATTTGACTATGAGTATGAGTAAAACACAAACATCTTTTGGTTCTATATGTCTTTGACTCGTTTTGTATCTATTTACATTGGGAAATTGCATATTTTAGTAATATATTCGGTTAAAATGTTCGTAATTCTTATTGTTCTTGTCTTCTTGATATATGCCCACTCTTAAGTTTTGTTGTTTCGTTCGTTAACTAGTCATTTATTTTTTTCTCAATACGGCACTGCCATTTAGTTTCTTGTTTGGAAGATATTGAAGTTTTAGATGTACACATAAGTTGTCTTTTTGCTAATAGCTTCCTTTTCTTAACTTGTAAATATAGTCATTTGTCATTGTAAAACCCAAGAGGTGTTTGGTTGTGCGATTATAATGGAATCTGAATCTGAATGCAATTCCATTAGGTGTTCGGTTAGCAAAAACGATATGAATCCTTGCTTATGCTTAAGGAATTGCAGTTATCTTGTGGACATGTTGTAGCGGTGTAAGAATCTGACATAAGTGATGTACACATTCAAAAAGATCCTTTTCACAGTTTGCTCCATGTATGGCCTATGATCATATCATTTCCTGGTTTTATAGCTGAAGGAACAGGGCTACGGTGAGATCTACAAGCTTTTAATGCAATATTCTGTATTTTACTGTATCTTTATGTTGAATACACTATAATTTTTAGCTTTTAGAGAGCCGCAGAATCAGTTCGAGTCCTTTGACTGTGACTTTAACCATATATAACTGGGAGCAATGAATATACGTCTGTTCTCATTTTGGGTCATTTGACTTTGACTTAAATCATCTTTGACTTTGTCCATTTTGTTTCTGGGAGCAATTAATCATTGCCAGTGATTCACCAAAACCAAATGCTGCGACTTTGGTGCTGAGAGCCTGTGAGCGAATGGTCGCTAGCAAATCAAAACTAAAGTAGGAACCTAAACCCTTTAAAGCTTAGAATTTGAAGAAAAAGCATACCCATAGCTGCCCTGAATACATACCAGGCATGGTAAAAGATACAGATCTTGGTCGGTCATGTGATGGGACCTACTGAGCTAAAACCATATGAATAGACGGGAAATAAACCCATCTTTTTTTGAGATTGAACCTGATGTTTAGTTTCATACACTCGTATTCCTGAATTCTTCCGGTGTTCTCCCTACTCGGATTACACTTTCTTGTCTACATGTAAGTGGTCATACGGAGTTCAGTTTTATTAGTCTAGATCTTACACTTATATGGGTTTATTATTAACCAAAATCATCATTTCACAGCTTGGTTGTTCTTGGATGGATTCTTGTTACTTCTACAGTAATATTATGTGGCATATTTGTCGCACTCCACAAGTAGGCAATGTTTTTTTTTTTTTTTTTTTTTTTTTTTTTTTTTTTTTTTTTTTTTTTTTTTTTTTTTTTTTTTTTCCATCTTTAAAGGTTCATCACCGGTTTAGATGCAGCTGATAAAGGATCCAATATGAGGGGGCCGGGCTTATTGGGTAATGGCTCAAGACAGGATTGGGTGGACTTGTCATCTCTAAGAGGTTGGTTACAGTTTTTTGGTTGTGGTTAGTTATTCTACAAAACAAAAATTGGTGACAAGTTTTTGTTTGGGGGGGGGGGTGGGGGGGGGGGGATGTTCTTGTGCCCTTTGACTTGATGACATTGTGACTAGTTTGACCCATTTGACCTTCTTCTTCTTCTTCTTCTTCTTTTTTATTTTATTTTATTTTTATTTATTTATTTATTTAATTTGACCCGCTGGGGATATAAACACAACCCGATTACTGTATAACATTATGCGAAACATATATGTAGCAATAGATGAGTGGGTTGAATACCCGATGGCCATACAACTTTAAATGATAGTTATTTTAGGTACAATCAATCCGGTCTGCTGGTTTCCACCCTCCGTAACAAGTATGCCAACAAAACAGAACAAATATGCCAGGTTAACTAGACTTCCACAATGCTAGCCTTCCATTATATCAAATGCGATTAAAGTAGTATGTAAAAAAAATCCTCTGACTTTTTAGGTTTTTATTAAAATCCTAAGGTTTACATTGTTATCCAACATGCTTTTTTTGTAAACCAAACCAGATGCATGGCAAATAGTTGCATGACCTCCTTACAGATAACTTATATCACTCGTCAACTTTGATGATCAAATTTTAATCTTGATACATTATGTTTGCATGTCTGGTTGACTTATGTTAGTCAAGCTAGTGCAAATGATACATGTACTTACGTGGGATTGACACCAAATATGTATATAACAAATGTCGGCTGCAGTCAATGTGAGTTATAGGTTAACAGAATAAATCAAAATAAGATTTCTTATAAATTCTTACTTAGATTCCAACTCAAATTCAACCTTATAAAACCTCCTACAATTGCCACCTTCTGTTCCCACCAAGTTTTCCAAACTCGAACATAACTCTTCCAGTTTCTTTTCAACTCCAATGATGTTGTCATCAAAGTCACAATCCAGGAAATCACCATTCACCATAACCAAACCACTTCGACAAACAGTTTCGTGTGTTGATCCATCAGAATCATAATCAGAATAGCCAGATGCGCAAACTAAACAACAAGCAGAATGATCAGGTGAGTAATCAGAATAAGATCAAGAAAGAGTGTTTGTGTAAAAAAAACAATACATCCAGGATCATCCGGCCAGGTGTAGGTATCATAGGAAAGAAAGTACTCTTAAGTTGTCGTTTGATAATCTGCAAGCAAAAAGATCAGCAGGTATGAAGAATTCACTCATGAGGGTTAGTTCAGTTGATGGTGATATCGTGAAGCAAGCTTTAGAGTCCTCGATTAGTCATAAGGCGTTTAAAAAGAAGTTAAGATATGCGCTATGATAAAATCGATTCATTTGCGTTATTTGAGTTGAATGTTTCATAGATGGTGGAAACCTTATTTGAGTTGTTGAAACCTTATTTTAAGTGGATTTTTAGTAGTTGTCTGGATATTATGGTTTGATTGTTCTGTTTTTTTTCATATTAGTGATTGTTTTGAGTTTATGAATACTGACATATTGTGTAATGCATGAGTTGTTTATGTTGCTTTACTGACATATCGAGTAAGCTGATCTATGCTCTTTGCTTAACATTATGGATTTAGGCACATGTCAGACTTGCGACACTGATTACAGATCAGCATTAACTTCCACGTATTTTCATCACGACAAGGCGTTTAAAATTATGTATGCTATTTGCTTAAAACTATGGATTTGGTCACACGTCCTACTTGCGACACTAGTTACATAGGTCAAGGCGTGTAAACATGTTAGCCTTAGCTTGCAGAATATATTTTGTCTTTGGCTTCTCTTAGATGCATAATTTAGAGACCAAAACTAAAATTAATTGCTTATTTGTGGGCGATGAACCGTTCATGCTTGAGAAAATCATGGACTTTTACTCTTCTTTAGATGGATAAAATAAATATCAAGTTCAAAGGCTTATTTTAGATAACTTAAACTTTTGACAATAAAGATAAGAGAATGTTTGTTAACATATGTGCATTACGATCAATTAGCGATTAACACTTTGCTATGATGATCCATAGATTTCAATATTTGCCTAGATAAAGAAGTGAAAATCATTAGCTATCACTTGCTATAAAAAAAAACAAATAAATCCCTCTATTTTATGACAAACAAAACAAGTCGGATTCGGGCCCAAATGTGATAGCTTTTATGACTGCACAGTTTGGAAATTGTTCTTTTGAAGTTGAACACTTGAACTGATAAAAAATATATATATTCAAATTTGCATATATGAAATATTTTGATTTCGATCATTGGCGTCATTTAGTTTTTGTAAAACTTTTTCAAAGGATTCCGACACACACGAATAAATTCCACCATCCATAGTACCTAAAAGCGAAGAGATAGAAAACTTCGGACATCCACCTTTCCTCGACTGATTAGTTATAAGTTATAGAGTCTCTTACCTTTTCGAAACCAATTTATAGCCACTTGGTGATGTTCAAAGCACTGACATACTACAATTCCCCTAAAATTATAAAAACTAACCAAATTTTTTTTTTTTTGGCAGAACATGTAGAATTTACAGCTCATCTTTTGTTTAACAAAGTTAAAAAAATACCCAGGGATATATATGAGCATCTTGAAAGGTATATAAAGACCTTTCAAAACGAATCAAACCTTGGTACTTAATGCCTTCATGCTTTTAGTTATAAATTGCTCTTATGTATATCCATTCTTCAATGTGGGACAAAACCAAAACTCATTTTTCTTATTTAGGTTTGGCTTGATTCTCACCGGAGTAGCTCCATATCACACATTTTAGCTCGTTAACCACTCCAAGTTTAGACTTCATTCGCAACACCTACTTATTCTACATTGATCCATCCTCGGAATTCAGGCAGGCTCTAAATGCACAAATAATTATAAAGCCAAACATACCCTTCAAGTCACAAATTTTTCAAAGTATGAACGTACGGAACACTCTGGAGACCAAAAGGATTGAACACGAATTGTATAAAGTAGAATTACATAAATGAATGAAAGTAAGATAAAAGAGAACAAGTAAAATATTAAACGTGAGACCATGGAATATAAATCAAAAACAAAAAACTCAAAAGCTCATGTTTGTCTCACAAAGACTAGAAAATTATTTGGTATATGTGACTTGAAGGGTATGTTTGGCGCAGATAGTGGTAGCAAGAAACAATAGTAGAAAGCAATAGCGGAAAGGTGTAGCATTAAGCACTAACTGTTTGTTTTGACAAAGTGTTGGGTAATTAGCAATATAGTCATAATTAGTAAGTGAAAACGCTAATTGCTCATAAATGCTACTAAAAGGAGCGTTATGATTTGGAGCATTTAAGAAAAGTAGGAACGCTAGTTGCTTGTTTCCAAACAAGCATTTTGTACAAACCCAAGAGGTCTTGGAAATACTGTTTAATGCTTTTGTGGTTTTAGTTATAAACTCCTCTAATGTCTATTTAGTTATTCAGGTAAGATAGAACCAGATCTCATCTCCTTTTACGTTTGTTTCAAATGTCTTGATTCTTACTCGAAATAGCTCCATATCAAAACATGTTTAGCTCGTTGACTACAGCTAAGACCTCAATCGCAATACCTACTTCTCGATTTTAAAATCCACTTCGATTTATCTTTGGGTCTAAAACGCGCGAACAGTGAACAAGGTCTCACGTTTTTACACATAATGTTTTGGATTCTTTGATAGGTCCCAACTATTTGCTACGACATCTCCTTTTGTATATAGAGTTAAACAGGGAATCTGATTTTAAGACACCATATTTTTCATCTACATTAGAGTTTGTTATGTGTACACTATTAATTCAACTCACATTCTAACACTTGGTCAGTTGATTTCTTTTAATGTTAAACTTATATCGTGTCTGCATTTCCTCGTACAAGGTTGTTTAGTCTGGATATTTTCTCTACTATTGTGATAGAAAGATCTCAAGTTTCCATGTTTAAAATAGTTAAAAGAATTCATTAAACATCTTTTACTTTCTTGAAAAGATTTTTTATAAGATTATTCCATCCACACGACACACTCGTAAATTCTACTATACAAAAGAACTCAAAACCTTCATTATGTGTTCCTTTTTTAGCGGATCGAATACTTAGAAACTTCCTTACCTTTTGGAAGCCAATATATTGCAACGTACTATACTAAGGGCCCGTTTGGTTCGGCGGAATCCTAAGGATTCTGGTGGAATTGGAATCCAATTCCATTCCATAACGTGTTTGGTTGACAAATTCAAAGAATTTGGAATCTGAATTCCATTCCGTACTGTGTTTGTTTGGCAAACGGAATGGAATGAAATTCCTTCAAAATCCCATATATATGGAATTCAACATTCCATGGCATATATGAGAGGATTGTTTATAATTCCATGGAATTATTATTATTATTATTATTATTATTATTATTATTATTATTATTATTATTATTATTATTATTATTCCATGGCATATATGAGAGGATTGTTTATAATTCCATGGAATTCATATTATTATTATTATTATTATTATTATTATTATTATTATTATTATTATTATTATTATTATTATTATTATTATTATCACACTTTATTAAAAACTTATAGGATTTACAAGAAATTAGTGGGAAGCCGAGATACTAACTGGGCCCCCACACCTCTAGCTATAGCGAAACTAATCCTACTAAAAATATGAGCAGCAGCACGTGCTCAAATATCTTGAGTCACCGAGAATCTTCGGATACGCTTTAGTAAGGCCACCGCATCCTTCTCAAGTTCTTCAAAAGAAGATAATGAAAAGGGGAGAAACCCATATTCAATATCCGCGCATTTAGCCTCGTACTTGACGCGTTTACGTTGTGCGTCTTCAATAACCGCACGACCCGGCACAAAATCAACCATACCGGTTTGCGTCAAGGGTGACGATCCCGTCAGATCGACACATACATCAAGCCCGTCATCTCACGAGTAAAGCAACATATCAGCTGGACGTAAGGGTTTGTCCCTTTCCCCACTAAGCCCATTATTATTATTATTATTATTATTATTATTATTATTATTATTATTATTATTATTATTATTATTATTATTATTATTATTATTATTATTATATTTGAAAATTATTATTTATTTAAAATTAAATATAATTTATTTATAGCTTACTTTTTAATTTATACCTTAAAAAATACAATTGTATTTTATATAAAAACATATTTATTTAATATATTAGTTTATATAATATTATTTAAAAATATTATTATTATTTGATAAGTAATTTATTTATTAAATAATATTTAGTTTATTAATCTTAAACTAAAATTAAATTTTTAAATATTTTAATATAATTGTTTTTCTCATTTCCTTCTTCCAACCAAACATGCGCTAGTATTTACAAATTCAATTCCGTCAGATTTTAAATCCTAAGGATTTCAATTTCTAACATTCCATTCTTTCACATTCTAATTCCTTAAACAGATTCCAATTCCGTCAAAAACATTCTGCGAACCAAACGAGCCCTAATTGAATACAAATTGTGCGAAAACTTCATCACTTTTCATTCAATAAGCTAGATTAATATTAACTACAAGGAAAATTGCAAAATAAACGGAAAACAGTAAACGAATACTGAAAAATTTAAAGAAGGTTTTGTTCCGCAAAATAAAAACTGAAATGATTTGTTAACATAGAATAAGCTTGTCTAAGCTAGATTAATATTAACTATACGAAAATTGTAAAATAAACGGAATGTAGTGAAAAATTACTGTAAAATTGAAAGAAGGTTTTGTTCCACAAAATAAAAATGAAATGGTTTGTTAACATAGAAGAAGTTTGTCAACTGAGATTATTCAATGTTAAGAGACCATTTCATACTTTTACCCATCCTTGTTTAGGTTATATAGTGCTTCTTTGTTTGTTCACTTATCCATGTGGGACAAAACAAATTTCTTACTTTCAGCTTTTATTTCAAATGCTTTGATTCTCACTCATAATAGCTTTATATCACCACTTTTAGCTCGTTAACTACAACTAAGTCTGAACCTCAATCCCAATACCTACTTCTAAGTTGTAGTGTTTCTTACCTTTTTGAAAACCAATTAATAGCAACTTGGTAATGTTCAAAGCACTATCATCCTACAACTCCCTGGCCTAAAGTTTAACCCCTAACATGGGTTTCCGATGATATAAAGTGCACTAAATACCGAAAGAAAGGGTAAAAGAAGAATATAATCATGCTGACCCAAGATTTTTATGTGATTGAATTGATTAAGCTTACTTCAAAGTTTCAACTTTCAGCTCTATTTGGAGTGTGGTTCAGAGACTTTGTTTGGGAGCTGCAGTATACTACATATGGCAAGAGAGGAATGCTAGACTCTTTAGGAAGGAAAAAGACCTAGTGATAATATTCAAAGTATCATTGAGGAAAATGTCAAGCTTAGACTTATGAGTTTAAAGGTCAAAAACTCTAGTGCTATAAAGCTGAGGAAACTTGGGGCATCAAGTTCCAAAAGAAGATTACTTGAGAAGTATAATAAGGAGTTTTTGAAGGCTTTTCAGGATGGGAATGTAGGGTGTTTGGTATAAAGGTTGATGAAAATTGCGTTGTCAAAATTCCCCTGCTGCACTTAAGGGGTATTTGGGAATGCATATAACTTCTGACTTTATGAAGTTTGTTTGCAGTGGTGAGGTTCAAGAATGCACTGCAGTTTTGTTAACAGGTTTATCCTTTATATCTTGTAATCTTTCTGTAATTACCTGATATCATTAGTCCATTATTATGGATGGCCTTGTAACTTGATAGCTTAGACTTAATACACTGGTGTAATCAGTCTCTTTGAATAACAGGCCTTTGTTAGGTAGCTATTCAGAGTGACTGTTATCTCCTTTGTGTTCTGTTCTAAGCTATTCATAAAGTAGGTTTCCCATATGTGAAGGGTAAAATGGACTGGAGGGTGGTACATGGGATGATTGGAATAGTGAGGGATGAAAGATGACCCTACTTGGTCCTTTCAGTGTACCACTAAGGGGGCATGTAGATTCTCCCTCAAGGTGAGTGTTTCTAGGACCTTGAAGCCTTTTGTAAAGAAGGAAATGTAGGGGGTCCTAGAAGAGCCCTTGACTGGAATGGTTTGGGTTCCTAACGAAGCTATACATCTTTCCCTACCTTGACTGTTGTGGGTGCTGGTTGAATGGTCTAGGTGGGGGGATGATATGGAAATGTAGTTAGATGGGAGGTGCTTTTATTAAGGTGAAAGTGAAGCTGCATAATCATTGATTTATCTGATGTTGCTGAGAGAAGAAGTTCTGAGATAGCAGCTTAGTCTTTATTGTGTTTGAGATAGAGGTTTGTATTTGTGATAAGAGATTAGGCATGTCTTATCTCTTGAATCATTGATGTATTATTTGTGTTATGAATAAAACTTTCACCTTTGCACCAAAAAAAAAAAAATCAACTTTGGTAGAGACAAAAGGATTAAATATTAATTGTGTGGAAGTGCTATGTCTTTATCTTCTCATGTTTTATGTTAAAAATAAATAAATAAATAAAGAACCCTGAGAATTTAAAGCTAAAATAATGTCTTACAAAGAATAAGTAAATAAAAAAGGGTAAATGTTTTAAAAATGTACCATAGTTGTCACAATTTGTTTTTCTGGGTACCGAATAATTTTTTTTCCTTCTACGGATACTTTTCTTTCAAATTTGTCTTTCTTAATGTACTTTGTGACATTTTGCCTTTTGGAAAAGAAAAAAAATCCTATTAGCTGAGAGAGGTAAAAATGACACAAAATTTCGTAAAATACCTCAAAAATGCCGAATTTGAAAAAAAAAAAAAAAAAATACCTCTATAAGCAAAAAAAATTGTTTGCTGCCCAAAAAACAAATGGTGTCAAGTATGATACCTTTTTAAAACATTTGCACAATAAAAAAAGCACCAACATAAACGCTTAGTAAATTTTCAGTTTTGGCTATAAACTGCTCTAGTGTATGTTCATTCATCCATGTGGGACAAAACCAACATTCACATCCTTCTTAAAGCTTGCCTCGATTATCAATCAAAGTAGCTCCATTTCACACATTTTACCTCGTTAACTACAACTAAGTTCAGACCTCAGTGCAACACCGGCCTACTTATCCTACTTCGATTCATCTTCGGATCGGAATTCAGGTCGGTTTTAACTTGCCTTAACAAGTAAAAAGTCTCGTATTCATATACATTATGTATTGTATTTCTTTGAGAGGTCCTAAATCTTTGACTAGGTCATTTCCTTTTCTCTAAAATGTTAAACATGGGATTTGATTTCTAAGACTACGAGAATATAGACCATTATTTTCATATGTTTGAAATTTTCATTCAGCATCTTTTACTCTTTTGGAAAACTTTTGTCATAAGATTCCTGTCGAATTATAAGTTGTGTGAACCTTCCATGCGTGTTCTTACTTTTTTCACGAACTGAATACATAACTTCCTTACCTTTTAATTTGGCTAAAGTAGAATTAAAAAAATAAGACAATTCAATAAACAAAGAACAAATAAAAAAACGAAGTAGGTTTTGTCCCACAAAGATCCAGAAGTAGTTAAGGTCACACTTGAATAAGTTTACATCTAACATTCAAGTTGAGACTACACAACTCCGTTTAACACCTCCATGGTTTAGGTTATCTACTGCTTTATGTATATTTAGTCATCCATGTGGGATCAAACCAAAATTCATTTCATGCTTTAAGGTTTTGTTTGATCAAATGCCTTGATTCTGACTCATATCGAACAACATCGTATCAGACATTTTTAGCTCATTAACTGCGTACAATCAGGTCAATCTCAAGGGCAACACCTACTTCTAGATTTCCAATTCCACCAATCAGGTCAATCTCAAGGATCAAGGATTTTGTCTTCTCAAGGTATTGGATCATGTTGTCCTCCTTGGCTTCGTACTCCCCTGATACTTGGTTGGCTACTAAACGAGAATCGACGTTTGCTTCTAGGTTACGTACACCCATTCGCATTGCTATTCAAAGTCCAGCTATTAGTGCCTCGTATTCTGCCTCATTGTTCGTGGCGGTGAATTCAAAGCGTAGGGCATACGTGAACTCCATTCCTTCTGGGTTTGTAAGGATGAGGCCTGCGCCTGAACCATCTACGCATGATGACCCGTCCGTGAACAGGACCCATGGTTCTTGCAATTCCACCTTTGGTGTTTGAATTGCCTCCATCGCTTTCTNCGATTTCTGGTTTCTCGATGATGAAATCCGCGAGTATTTGCCCCTTGACTGCGGTATGCGGCCTGTAGGAGATGTTATGTTCTCCCAATAGTACGCTCCACTTCTGTAGGCGGCCGGATGCTTCAGGTTTGGAGATTACCTGTTTGATGGGTTGGTCTGTGATTACCATGATTGGGTGTGCCTGGAAGTATCTGCGCAACCGTTTGGCTGCGAATACCAATGCTAGGACCAATTTTTCCATCGAGCTGTAGTTAATCTCCGTCTTCTTGAGTGCCTTGCTTACGAAGTAAACGGGTATTTGCACGGAATCCCTATCTGTTAATAGTACCGCGCTCACGGCTCCATGTGTGGCGGATAAGTACATTATCAACTCTTCCCCTGGTCGGGGTGCGACTAGCTTTGGTAGTGCTGCTATCGTTTGTTTGAGTTGTTGGAACGCTTCTTCCGCTTCGGTAGTCCAGCGAAAGTCACCCTTTTTTGTACACTTCTTGAGTGTTTTAAACAAGGGTAAGGATTTGTCCGCTGATTTAGATAGGAATCTGTTCAGGCTGCCAGTTTTCCGTTTAAGGATTGTACTTCCTTAAGCGTTCGCGATGAAGGGAGTTGTATGACCGCTTCTGTCTTTTCAGGGCATGGCTTAATGCCGTCAGGTTCTATGAGGTACCCTAAGAACATACCTTCAGTAGCGCCGAAGGTGCACTTTTTTGGGTTTAGTTTCATGTTGATCCGTCGTAGTGTGTTGAATGTTTCTTCAATGTCGCGCACTACTTCGTCCTTTGTGTGGCTCTTTATGACCAAATCGTCAACATATACCTCTAGATTACAGCCTACTTGTTTTTCGAACGCGTTATCTACCAAGCGTTGGTAGGTGGCTCCTGCGTTCTTCAATCCGAAAGGCATCTTTGTGTAGCAAAAGACGCCTTGACTTGTGTGGAAGGCTATTTTCTCCTCGTCCTCCTTGGCCATTTGGATTTGATGGTACCCTTTGTATGCGTCTAGGAAGCATTTAAAAGGATACCCGCACAAGGATTCCACCTTCCAGTCTATTTCAGGCAGCGGGTAGCAGTCCTGTGGACATGCTTTGTTGAGATCCGTGAAGTCCACGCACATTCTCCAGCTGCCATCGCTCTTTTTTACCATGACCGGGTTAGATAGCTGATATGTGCCTATTTAACATATCTTTTACCTCATTTACGAACAAACGCAAAAAAACCCGAAAAACCATATAATGTCAACAAATATCCTTTGAAAGTGTTTTTGGTAATTTCAGGTACAAACGGATTGAAACAAGGCAAAAGTGAGCAAAACGGACTTGGATGGAAAGCGGAGCTAAATGGAGCATTTACCGGGATCGATCGACATGTTTTTGCAAAAAAAACGAAGAAAAAGACAAAAGTCAACGTCGAATCAATCCGGGAATGTGACTTGGGGAGGCATGGAAAACACACCCAAACCCTAACTACCCATTTATCCTCCAACGACACAAAATCCTTATCACCCTAACCCCCGAAACTTAAATGCAATCATTTCAAATCTTTTTCCCAAAACCGTTTCAAAATCAAATTTCATTTTCCAAATAACATCACAAAAAAATTTTTGACAAAACCCTTTATCAAGTATTTTACCTTATTTTATTAAATTTATTATCTTTATTATTATATTATTATTAAAAAAAAAAAAAAAAAAAAAAAAAAAAAAAAAAAAAGAACAACCTTACAAAATTAATTTTTACAAAACAGTCTTTGCTTGAATTCTGTACTAAAGTATAACCTAATTTCCTAATACTACTAAACTAAAACTTAAACTCTTATATACCCTTTAATCATTCACCCATCACCACCACCACAAATAACCAAGTTCCCAAACCTACACCCCAACTGACCCATCAACTAAACTAACCTTTACCCCGTTTTTGATCCAAAACCCAGTCAAACCCCTGTTCTATACAACCCTTTGGCGCCTAAACAGAACAAGCCAAAACTCTCCCTGTAACCCCACCTTCCAGCTGAAATCCCCAAATCAAGTCCCAAGGCTAATCACATGCCTTTGTCTTCCCCTNCGCTCCATATAGGCGGGTATTGACTCGCCTTGGCGCTGCTTTACTCTAGCCAACTCGACTGGTTCTTTTGCGCACTTCCTTCTTTGTGTGAAGTTTAGGCGGAATGCTTTTCGTAACTCTTCAAACTCGTCTATGCTTCTCGGTTTGAGCTTGTCGAACCAGTTCCGTGCGTTTCCTACCAATGTGGAGTTGAACATATGTGTAAGAACCCAGCACTCCTTGATCGTTACGGGCTCCAGGCTGTTAAACCTTTAATTATCTAGGAACAATAACATTGAATAACATGCAGCGGAATAATAAATAAGAACATCAATGTTATCAACAAGGTTTTTCATTATCATCTCTAACATACAAACATCTACAACCCCAATTCTACTTGATCAAGGCAGAATGATCTTGAGGCTGACTAACCAACTAACTCTAACTAAACATTAATAAACCCTAGGCGTTTATCTCCTACGCCTAGGTTACACACACACACCTTTAGTCGACTACATTATGGAAGACATACACATTAAAAACCTATGCCCTATGTCTCTTTATATAGAGAGATATTAGGGTTACAAAAGACTACGAATTGTATTAGGAAACAAATACTTTCCTAATCTTTATCTTCCATCTTTTTCTTTATCTTTTGTCACATTAAGTCCCTCATGTTTCATTCTTCTTGTTTTGTATCATCAAATCAATAAATATAATTCCCAACAATCTTCCCCTATTTGATGGTAACAAAACAAACACCTTCTTGTACGAACTTCCCTAGACGAAGTAGAGAAATTGAGATAAAATCTCACCATGAATGAAACAATCTTGTCTTCCCCTTAAACTATGCTATACCACTCCAAGATTTCTTCAACATCTCTTCCCCTTTTTGTTATCAACAAATAGGGAACATATGAAATATGATCTTTACCACCACGAACTAATACCACACATCCAATTCATCCTTCCAATGTCTCAAATTACCCTCCATGAAGTTTTCCGCAACTATAAATGAACTTGAAACAATAGAAATCAAAACCATCAGTAGTAATACTAATCAACAGTAGTAAGAGTCAACAACTTCCCCTTGAGTGGTGCATGTAGATTAAATGATTAAACACATCATAAGATACTTCCCCTGAAACCAATGTGTTAATCATCTTCATGATTCTTCAAATCTGTAGGCTCCTTGTAATGATCACTGATGAAGAAAACTGAGTATAACGAATTTGATGAAGAAGTTGAATTTCCCAAACTTGCGTCTTATATCTTGCACTATCCACGTGACTCCAAACTCATACTAGAAGCACAAAAAGTATAAGTAGACCGCAACCTCTTGATAAATCCTCAACTAGATGAGACACTGAGCACTACAACGTAACTCCTTAAAGTGATAGCAAATGTGAGCATTGAGCACCTTCAGTTTGTAAATCACACACCTTTGCTAGATTCATCAAGTCTTTGTCACAACAATAAAGCACAAACAAGTTATCTTCAAAGTGTAACACCCACCTTGAGATATGATAAGAACACGCACCTGTGAAACTCAACTACAATATCAAATAGATGATATTCAACCTTCTTCGTAATCAATTAATCAAATGAACCAAATAACGAGCCTTTTAAAAACTTTAAGAACAAAACTTCTTCCTGTGTGTGTACCAAATAATCTTCTGTGTGTGTAATCCAAAAACCAATCAAACTCATATGTGCTTCCCCTTACTGCTCTTAAATCATGCATATAAATTGAACCATAAAACTCCTTTACGTGTCTCCATAAAGCATTCAAACACAGTACTTTCCAATGAACGGTACCTTGGACAGCAGTACGTTGAAGGAACAGTACTTTGAGAAAGAGCAGTACTTTGAAAAATACTCGAGCAGTACCTTGAAAGAACAGCAGTACTTTGAAAATAAAGCAAGCAGTACTTTGAATATAACATGAAGCAGTACCTTGCACAAACGACAGTACTTTAAGCAATGGAAGCAGTACTTTCATTAAACAAACAGTACTTTGAATTAGCAGCATTATCTTGTGAAACAACTGCTCAACAGTGTGAACTCGAATCCATAATTCACCACTCAACTGATCAAATAAACAAATATAATCGATTGAAAATAAATCATGCCCCATGTGATAGTCTACTTTGCCTTTCCACGTGCAAACACACTCTTAACAAGAGCAGTACAAAGTTTCAATGCACCTTTGTCATACATCCCTTCGACCTGTACCCATTATTCCTGCTTTCCTCAAAAGCCTTTAATTACTTTGTATGGGATATATTATGTTAAATCAGCGTACCACTTCAAATCTCAACCAATGAAACAATAAGTATCGCTGACTTTGTTTTCCCTTGACTAAAGAAACATATATGGCAAAACAGATCCAACTCACCTTAAAACAATTTCTTCAACAATAAAATAATCATCTACGCAGATAATGAATTTTACAACCTCATTATTAATATTCAAAAGATGATAGATCAGCCCCACTATTGATTCTTGAATATAATAATTTTTACCGTATTATAATCCTCGAACCACAAGCGACAACCCACGAATTAATAGTACGAGGTATTACCAGATATAATATTCAATTTGTAGGTACCATCACATTAAATGCAAGCCACACTAATTGACTAATAAACCCGTTTTCCAATGAGTCGTTTTTGTCGCCAAATAGAACAGCAGCAGTATATACGCACCATTAAAAACGATAACTTAAATATACCTTGAAAAACAAATCGTTCCTTTTTCAAACATGCTTTCTTCGACAACAGTAAAACCTTGTAGATCCTAGATATCACGAGCCCCAGGCTCTGATACCACATGTAAGAACCCAGCACTCCTTGATCGTTACGGGCTCCAGGCTGTTAAACCTTTAATTATCTAGGAACAATAACATTGAATAACATGCAGCGGAATAATAAATAAGAACATCAATGTTATCAACAAGGTTTTTCATTATCATCTCTAACATACAAACATCTACAACCCCAATTCTACTTGATCAAGGCAGAATGATCTTGAGGCTGACTAACCAACTAACTCTAACTAAACATTAATAAACCCTAGGCGTTTATCTCCTACGCCTAGGTTACACACACACCTTTAGTCGACTAAATTATGGAAGACATACAAATTAAAAACCTATGCCCTATGTCTCTTTATATAGAGAGATATTAGGGTTACAAAAGACTACGAATTGTATTAGGAAACAAATACTTTCCTAATCTTTATCTTCCATCTTTTTCTTTATCTTTTGTCACATTAAGTCCATCATGTTTCATTCTTCTTGTTTTGTATCATCAAATCAATAAATATAATTCCCAACAATATGACACCACACGGGTTGTGGCCATCTTTCGATGTGCGCTGCTGCTTCGAAGACCTTTAGATGATCATCCGGATCACCTGACCCATCATATGTTTTCACATTGGGGGGCATGCGCCTCTTTCTATCGTCAGAGTAGTTGCTTATGCGCTTTGTAAATGCGTCGACTGTCTGTCGACGCCAAGGACGGGATATGTCATCATCGTCCCTGCGACGCCTCCCTTTGGACTTCCAGTGTCCAGTGTCACTATCTTCGTTGTCCGAGGAGTTGTTTGTGGGAGGGCTGCTTCCTCTACGACATTTACGTCGTTGTTCCTCCGAACTCGAGAAGCTCTCATCATGGGACACTCTATCACCTAGTCTTTCATGGATCCTTCTAGAAGATCCTTCGCTAGGTGAGCGTCGGCGCCCCAATCTGTCTTGTATTTTGCGAGCACCTAGTCTGGCATGGACATTGGTGTGCCTCTCGCTACCTACTCGTTCATCCGAGTATTGTGAGTTTGATGGTGTACCCAGCCTAGCCTTTGCACTGGTACGCCTCCTGTTATTATCGCGCTCTTCATGGCGCGGTGAGGAGTCCCCATCGAAGTCCAGTCGGCTTCGTAACCTCCTTCGCCCCTCTTCCTGTAGGAGCATGCTCAAGGTTTCAAAGTTTTGAGCTACGAGGTCTTTCAACCTTGTGTCCGAGGAAGGGGGGTTTTCCTCCAGCGCGGGGGTATCTTCCAATGCGGTGAATACCCTCCCCCTATCAGGCGCATTCAGCACTGTGTTGTCCACAATGACTGGTGCTTGGTGAGGGGTAGTGAAGAGGTTGCGCTGGAGATCATCGCCGTTTGGGGCTGCCGTAGTGATTACAGCAGGTAACTCCCTGGATGGAGGTATCGTGGTGGCCTCCACTTCCTACTGACTTGGCGCACTGGTTGTCCCAGTGTTTTGCCTAAGAGGGATGTCAGAGTAATTCCTCCTTGCAGCATCGTTCCGCGACTTATCTGGCTGCGGAGTCCGCTGGTTCTTGTGTTTCGTCATACTAGGTCTTAGTGTTCGGGTCCCACGGATGGCGCCACTTGTTGATACAAAAGTTGGGCGTTCCTTGTTTGGGTTCCTTCCTTCGTATCAATTGCTTGATATTGCTTGAGACCTGCGCACTAAGAAAGAAACAAACACCGTTAGGCTTATCGAGGGATTGTTTCCCCCGATTATCCTCCGGCGTGAGAGTAAGTAATCGTAGTTTTAGGGTTGTGAGAAGAGTTAGGGTTGCTTTGTGAATCTTACCTTTGCGAGGGTTAGGGTTCCCTCTATTTATAGGCATGTAACCGATAAGGTTACTTGTTCCTTACTCTACGGCGTATCCACCGATATCGGATATCGCTAGTGAATATCTCCCTTATTTATAAGATATCCCTTTATCCGTTCCATAAATACGTTTTGGGCTTGGGCCTTATTGGCCGAAGCCATCCGGTTGGTAGTCCAATCCGATATGAAGCTGGGCCGCACGTAGCGGGCTTAAATATTTGTATTGTTTACTAATCCGGTCCGTGACCCGGTGTAGACTATACGTCATCAGTAAAAGAGTAAAATAAATAAATAACTACACAATAGCCTGTAGGAGATTATATAGCTTATTTACATGAACTAATATTGTTAATGTTATACAATTAGAAATTACATACAAATTACAAACAGGAATCAAGCAAGCATACAATCTAAACGAAAGATTATTTCATGCTTCTTGGCTGCGAAGCAGTCAAAAGAGCTCGTTTAAGTGTGGTTCTAGATCCTTTTAAGGACATAATCAGTCTTGAATTTTTTGATAAACATGCACATATCTACTTATTATAGTGTAAATTAGCACTTAAGAAAATATTTTTGAAATAAACAAATCCCCAAAAAAAAAAACCTGACTTTAAGTAGAAGACCAAAATCCAACATACTTGCATACTTTTACCAATTGATGTAATGCCATATCTGAATTGATGTCTCTAATTAGGTTAGGGCCTTCGAGTAGGATAAATGAATAAGTATTTTCAAGACACTCGTTAATGCATTATGCTTCTTTAAGCAAAAATATTGAATTTTAATACGCAGTTTGGGAGTTCACTGTTAAAGACTTACAGTAGCATGATTTTCAAACACCCACAAATATCTATTTCGTCACATGAGAAGCTACTCGAAAAACTATCTAGACATGTAAATCATATTGTGTTAAGCCTGATTAAGCACCTGCATTTGTTTATATCATTTACCATATGCAGTTTTTTGTGAAGCAATCCCAAACACCCCATAACTAGAAACAAAAACATTGATAAGCAACCCCAAACACCCCAAAATATGGAGACGGGATTGGGTAATGTTGATTATCACATTGAGCAAAAAAAAAATACATACAGCGAGTTGAAGTGAGGATGGCTAATACAGTCAAGTCTTCGACTAACTCAATATTGTGGCCTGTAATACAGTCAAGTCTTTGACTAACTCAAGATTGTGGCCATTCGCAACATTGTGAAGGGCAGTCTGCTGCTTCCTAATATTTCTCGGTGAAATCAAAGGTGGTTGCTCGTAAGGATCTTTCGCCAGCCTAAGATGGCCATTTCTTAAAACTGAATGAAATGTTGTATTCGCATTACTTGTAGCTATTGATGTCGGACTACTCTGTATCTCCAAAATCCAAATAAAGGGATGCCTGCAAATACATGACCATACTTAATATTAAACAAAAGTATTCATTTGTCTATATATAATAATGTAAACTTCAGGTAAGAAAGTTAGGTATATTTTAGCTTTGAACTCCTTGCTTACGTAAACAAAAATGTCTTTTCCGGGCTGTTCTTTTTTGATTTCACGGCATTCTAAGAAAATCTGATACCACAAACCCCCACCCCTAACCAGAACTCTAAAAAGCACGATAACAAAATCGTATACACAAAAATACAAAATCACCAACAATTACAAAAAGTACCTCTTTTATAGCATGTCAATTCCATAACTCATCATCCACCAATTTAGTCATCCTACAAATACCACCAATTAGAACGTATTGCAACATTTACTACAACAATAAGTCTTCGATGTTCAGTAGAATTTAAAGAATGACTTACATATAATTTGCAACAATTAGAAAACATACACAAATAAGTTCATGAACCTTGATGGATAAGATGATGCAATCCACTATTGGCATCAAAGGCTTTTGAGGTGTTTGTTGTTCCCTTTTGCATACCTGTAATAACGACGTATTGCAAGAGTCTAAATAATCAAAAATGAGTTTTACAAAATCAAGCATCCGAACTCCTGGATGGCCAAGATTAATCAAGAAAATGACGTCAACTAAGCAAATGTTATAATTCTTTAGAACAACGTATACTTACCATATACTTGTTTCTTATGGGCGTCTTTGGCATTGCTTATCTTCAAGTGCTTGTTTCCTTAAATAGAAACCGACTAATGTGCTTATAACCCGAATAAATGCGCAACCTAAAAGTTGTTCACTTATAGACACTGGCACACGTAATGAAAATAGCGGTCATTCTTTTGTATTTCATTACCATGTTACCGACAATGTGGTGCTATTGAACTCCAATTAAATGAGTACATGGTAATGAATAAATGTATATGCAATACATTTTCCAAAACATGTTAAAAGTCAACAGTTAAATGACCTGGTGAGGTGGTCCATGAGGTGGAAGAACTTGCTCCTGCATGTCGCACGACGCCTACAATGGTAGTAACCGCCATTGAGTTAGTATAAGGCATTAATTCAACGGAAACTCAAATTGCACTTACACTTGCTTGTAACTGATTGTTGTGCGCTATCGATATGACTATGCGGAGTGCCATATACATTTTGCAATGGCTTGTTTATATTCATTGGAGGCCCTACACAGATACAAAAAAGAAAAAGATGATTAAATGATTATAAAAGGGAAAAACACAGACTAATGAATAATTGTAGTTGCAGCGCATTCTCCAGATTAAGTTAGAAGTAAGCAACTGAATGACCTGGTCGAATTGTGTGTGCGCATCTGTTATTCTTATGTAAAGTGGAATAATTTGCTTCTAGTTGTCTGCTTACACCTACATTGGTAACAACTATCAGTGAAATGGTATAAGATAACTCAAAAGCTGGTTACTGTTCAAAAAAAATCAATACCGAAGATGCATTCAGTCAGAAGCAACTGAAATCGTATTTTGACTTTCCTGAAACCGATGAATGTGTATGATCATTATGACCACGCGAAGCATTTTCAGTTGGCGTATGTATACCTACCAAATAACAGAACATGAAACTTTTGCGACAACATAAATAGCCACCCATATGACATAAACAACAATTAAAACTGGACTAACTGATAGCGATTTTCAAATTTGTTAGCTTCTATACCACAACCTTTCACACGTTCTTCGTACCAAAAGACTGCTCCACAATGGTGGCAGGCCTGGTCATAGCACGTAATCTAATGGTGGTTCTGCATAATTGTTAAACAAAGAGAAACGAAGAAATGACACACTTCAAATGAGTCAATTCACCAATCAGTAAAGCATGCTATGAATATAAATACCATTACACAAATGTATTAACATTTCAATTTACCTTGGGCCATAGAACGCGAGTGTGTGGTATATGTATGTGACTTGCTGCAACTATTTTGTATGTTCTTGTTAATACCTATTACGACAACAGATTGTTAAGGATTAGTATAAACAAAACCACTAATTGCATACTGATAACGTACTCGATACTTAAATATCAACTGTCCAGAATGCTCACACATAATCATCTGCTATAACATGGAAAATAATAAAGTAAGGATTTGCCTGTCATTTGACTAAAAACAACATGAGCATGGTTACACATTGTTGCTTTCTTAGTGCCAACGTTTAAACGGAGTGGTCAACATGAGAACTTTGAATTGCATAAGAAGTTACCAGTTTTAGTCCTAGATATATTGCTCATAACCATCTATTTTACCGGTAAAAAATTCCATCGAGGGCATTCATCAAACTCTTCATGGTTTTTCTGTTGAATGATTCTGTCAAAACACTATATTATCATAAATCACATTGCTAGATATTGTGAAACATAAATCCCCTTATTGCCATTGATTTTTTATTTTAAGTCGTAAGTTGGTACATAATTATTTCAGTTTGAAACCATAAACACCATGTTTAAAAATGGAAATTCATTCAAGACTTTCATCAAAAACTTGGTATGCAAAAATAAAATCAATAATCAAAATCAATAAAAAGCATATGAAACTAATTAATTAATTAATCATACCTAAAAAAGATCGGCGAACATAATTCAATTCAATCAAAACCATAATGAGACGCCTCTTTTAAGAATTTTTTATTTGATTTTGTTGATAGCGGTGCCAAGCCGATACCTTCGATCAAAGCATGTGAGATTTATTGATGTGGGTTTATAGGGTTTCGAGTGTCAAATGTGAAATAGTTTGAATTTTGAATAATGAATGGAAATTTGTTTGATTTGTGTGATTGTTTAGGGTTTGGTTATCTTTTATTTGGAAAGGAGATGGGGGAATGAGGAAGCAGCGTTCTGCTTCATCAATTGGCTCCTAATTTATCTCCCTTTTTTTTCTCCTGATTTTGTTTTAAACGATTTTTGAAAACTTACTAATAGTAGTGATGTTTCCAGGTGTCATTCTTTTAGAATTTTGAGAGAGTTTTTGTCTCTAAAAATAGCAATCACACTTGTTCTATATATAGGTTTATATATAGGTTGAGGTTTATGTCTAAGCCTATTTAGTCATATGACATATATGAGATATGTATGTTCATTCTCAGAATCTTCACTTTTCATATTGTTATGTGACAAAATTTTAGAGTTGTGCCCGATTTACCATGATTTCAATTTCTTGCTTCTGCTCGCGGCACATCTTTGTGTCATGACCATGCTCCTCGTGAAACTTTAATAGAACCTTGTATTCTTTCTGACTTCTTTTCGTGAGAGCTTTATGTCTAATCATGCATATCATTTTCTACTAGTAATTTCATATATTTAACTAAGAGATCGTAAACACAACTAATATAATGTTAGAATTGTGGTCAGGGTTGTGATTAGAATTTTGGATATCTTCTCAAATCGTGTATGTTCACTTTCTGTATAAAGTATTTCGACAATATTGGTATATGGGTATCACGAAATCCTTATCGGGATATAATTTGAAAAGAACACTTAGTTTTCTAGACACAAGAATACTAAGCAGCAACAAAGAGGAATTGTATATGTTTTTCTTATGTTCAAACGAGACATATGAATATGTTAATAAACAGATCATTTGCAGTTAAGAAACAATTAAAGTTGATTAACAACCAAAAGTCATAATGGTTGGGAAAAAGGCGGGAAAAACGGAGAATCCACTTGTAGCATCAAATATACTATTTGGGTCGGGGTGCAGCCCCCTTGACCCATGCGTCTTTATTGTGGTGGAAACATATGAGCTCAAACGAGTGCGCAATCCACACTTTTCTAACTCGTATCCGAGTATAATATGAAATTCCATTGATGTTATAGTAAATCATAATTACTTTAAATAATCGATGATACTAAAATCACTAACATATAATTGCAAAACTTTTAATGGGATAGTTGAGAATGAACTTGGTAACAAGTTTCAAGTCCAGTTTATCCGATAAAATCGAAGCTATTGTACGTTTGGTAGTGATCCAAATGGAATATTAACTTTGCATTATCACTCAGAGTATCACTACTAAGTTTGTGAACTAATAGTGACCTTCTTCCCTTTCTAAAAAAAATAGTGACCTTGTTCCTGTAACATCACAAAAATGAAAAAGTCATTTGAATTATTACATGAAAGCATTTACGACCGTCCGAAGAAGGGAGGGTGATGGCCGAGAAAGTGAGTGTTTTCTTGAAGAATCGAGTCTCTACAAGGTACTACTGTGAAAATTAAATGAATGTTCATTTATAATTAACTTAGGGAAATGTATTCCGGTTTTGAATTACTATAATATATCTTTATCTTTACTACTTATAAAGTGTACATGACAATTCTTAAATTCCTTAAAACTTAATGAACTTATATATATGGCATTTATGTATCCTACAAAATTCAAATTCAAACAAACACTAAAATTTTTTGGTCACACATGGTTAACCTTTTATCTTTATATACATATGAATTTTTATATTTAATAGTCTTTTAAAAAAAACATCCTAAACTCTACTATATAATCGATCACCATAATTTTCAAAAAACACACACTTTTTATTTTAAAAAACACGCGCTTTACATTAGGCTAGGCACAATCGTGACCTATATTGCATCATCTTTCCGGCTGCCAAAAAAGTTTTCTCTCTCTTCAACCCATATGCACCTCTCTCCTCACAGTTGTGACCCATATTGAATCATCATTTTTTTTTTTAAATTCAATATTTTTTTTCCATGTGATATATATATATAAACATGTTACCATTTCTCTCTTCACACGTATGCATGCAAGGATCAAACTAATCCATGCAACGTGACACATATAAACATGTTACCATTTCTCTCTTCACACGTAGCTGCATTAAACCTTCATTATATTTCTAGAGAGAGAACTCATATTTATCATGTTTCCAACAAAATGATCATAGACTTTATGTAAACAACAACAACATTTCTCATACAAATTTCAGGTTCTTCATCTTTATATTTCATGTTCTTATTTATTGTTTGTTGATTCCTAGTTTATACTTGACATGATTCTTTAGCTCAAAGTTTTATGTCTTTGACCAGTCAAGTAACTCATCAAAGTTTTAGTGTTTTCTCATACAAATTTCATTTGGCACTTTTCTTTCTTCAATATCGGTCAAGAGAACAACCGAATACCAAATTTTTTGGCTGCCGACCGAATGTCTCACTGTGGACTCGACCGATTTTGAAATCGGTCGTCCACTACTCGCTCGAATTGAATTCCGACCCACTGTGGGTAGCCTTATAGATCAAACAAAAATCACAATTTCATAAGTATAAATATTTTGCACTATACACCGTCGCTTTGCGCGAGTACACGTTTAACTTATTGACATTATATACAACATTTTTCGATTAAGCAATAAAGATCTCTGTCATTTGGTTATTATTGATTGTTAACTTTGCATATAATTGTCAAACATATGTCATGTTCTTTAATAAATCTAAACTTGAATATTTTGTTCTTTTGCGGTTTTTATAAGAAAGTGACAATGTGTGGTTTTCTAATTCTTACACATTTTGTAAACGAGAGACATTATTTTCTAACAATTATATGATTTTGATCCAAAAATTCCAAAAAGAGCACTATGTAACTGATGAAATATATATATGCCAAAATGGACAGAAAATAATCAATATGTGTCAACAAACTTAGTTATATACACTTTTNTATTGACATTATATACAACATTTTTCGATTAAGCAATAAAGATCTCTGTCATTTGGTTATTATTGATTGTTAACTTTGCATATAATTGTCAAACATATGTCATGTTCTTTAATAAATCTAAACTTGAATATTTTGTTCTTTTGCGGTTTTTATAAGAAAGTGACAATGTGTGGTTTTCTAATTCTTACACATTTTGTAAACGAGAGACATTATTTTCTAACAATTATATGATTTTGATCCAAAAATTCCAAAAAGAGCACTATGTAACTGATGAAATATATATATGCCAAAATGGACAGAAAATAATCAATATGTGTCAACAAACTTAGTTATATACACTTTTTTTTACCTAAAATATTATCAACCTCCGTTTTAAATTAAATTTGATGAGAATCGATCACTAGAAGACTATCTTATGCTTCGATTTTTTTTATCATGATTTCAAGTAAAAACACGTCTCAAAGTCAAAACAAACTTAGTTATGTATGCTTTTTTACCTAAAATAATAGCAACCTTCGCTTTAAATTAAATTTGACGAGAATTGACCACTAGTAAACTATCTTATGCTTTGCTTTTTTTATTTCGATTTCAAGTAAAAACATGTCTCACAGTCAAAACAAACATTAAAAGTTTAAGAATTGTATATGTCATACTATATAAACTAGCCACATTTTCTTTCTTCAACCAATGTGGGATAATTGTTTTCAAAAATGAAAATACTATGGTACCTAAATACTATGGAGTATTTTCTTGTGCAGATTTACTAATCTAATATGTACCATCTATAATAATATATATAGTCATCATAATTCATTGATATTTTATCTTTTGAAGTTACCTGATTAGAGGAAACGCGTGATGATGTGAGCATTTTTGGGTACATAGTTTGGAAGAATACGAATGCAAGAATTTTTGGGTCAAAAGTGCTAGATGGGTAGTTACGAGTTCTCGGTTTTGTGATTTCATCAGTTGTGTGATCATTTGGTTAAATCAGTTGGGTCATGGATAGTTGAGGGAGCTTATTGCTCGGTCCTGAGCTTGGAGTAGTGTAGTTTGTTTAGTGCTTCTAGCTATTTTTTAATATCATTTAGAGTGTATGTTTAAATCAGTTTTTTGTGGAAAGCGATATCTAAGTTTCGTTGTTTGACAAGTCATGCAGCACTTTTAATATATCTGTTTTATTTCAAATAAACCAGAAGATATACTATTTGATTGTAGTGTCTAAATAATGCTTAGACGTAGGTCAACACATTTGAAATTTGATATTGAAACATATAGTTTGATTAATGACTTGTTTTTTTGTCATCTTCTCACATGGATATAGATGAGATGAAAAGTTGTTTCAGTAATTGAAATACGATATAAAGTATTGCAATAAGATAATGCGCGAGAACAAAAAGATTTACTAGTTCTTACAATTTTGTAACCGAGAGAACATAAATTACTTTCTAAATATTGTATGATTTTAAATCCAAAATTCCAAAACGAGCACTATATAATTGATGAAATATATGTCAAAATGGACAAAAGTTAACCAATATGTGTCGCTAAACTTAGTTATATACACTTTTATACCTGAAAGAATATTAATCTCCACTTTAAATTAAAAATGATGGTAATTGCACTTTAGAAGACAATGTTTTTCTATAATTTGCATTTTTATTTCTATTTCTGGTAAAATATGTTGGCGTGTAATTTCCCTCTATAACTAGTTGGCTAAAAATCTCATGTAAACAGAGGTGAAACCAGAAAGTTATAGCCGAAAGAAAATTTCTAGAAACAACATTACAAATGGATTTAAGGTCAGGGTATCACCAAATTAGGATGACTGGTGATGACATAGGCAAGACTACTTTTAGGACTCGTTAGGGGCACTATGAGTACAATATTTTTTTCACTAAATTGGCATGTGCCTACGCTATCCTCTCTTGTCTCCGCCACTACACCTAAATCAAAAGTGATCCATTTTTTCGCCTTTTGTGTTTCTTGAATAGATACTTAGCACTTATTTTTTCACCTTCGGAGCCATCTGATAAAATTGGAACGATACAGAGAAGAATAGCATGGCCCCTGCTCAAGAATGACACGCACAAATCAAGAAATGATCAAAATTTTTACTTAGCACTTATCCCATCGTCAAAAAAGTTTGAGAATTATATTAATTTTCAAACACACAAAACCTTACTCTCCTATAGTTTCCTTTATAGATGAGCGAGTGAGTGTACTTGAAAGCATAATACTAATCTCAAGACACGTGAACTGTATACATTAATCTATATAAGTTGGCCACATTTTATTTTTCAACCGATGTGGGACAATTGTTTTCTTAGAAAAAATATACTTATTTGCTTGTGCAGGTTTACCAACCTAATCTGTACCATTTGTATACGCATATTGTCATCACAAAGTTTTTATCTTTTAAAGCTACTCGAATAAATCAAACATGTGACTGAGTGTCAGCATTTCCGGATACATATTATGGAAGAATAAGAATGCAAGATTTTGGGTGTCAAATGATACTAAATGGGGGATAACTGAATCAGTTTCGAGTGCTTGGGTTTGTGGTTTCATCAGCTGGGTCATCTGCTGTAATCATTTTTTTAGAACGGTTGGGTCATTGCTAATTTGTACTGTATATCGACTTCGATCCTGAGCTTGGAGCGTTGTTAAAGTGTTTCCTATTATTGTTGTTATCATTTCAAGTGTATACGTAAATCACCTACTTTTATATATATAGAAAGCGAATATGTAAGTTTCATTGTTGGTCAAATGCTCGGAATTTGTAAGTTTCATTGTTTGGTAGGTAGTATTCATCACTTCTTAATGAACTTTGACTTTGACACTTGTTGAAGTTAATGGGACTTCAATGGTGCTAACTCTTTTTTGTTATTAACTGTCATTAATTGGAAATTTATTGGTACTAAACTTTATAGGCCATGTTTAAATTTGGGGCATGCTAGATGATCCATTTATTTTACAAAACAAACACTAATTACTAATTAATCATTGCTTTTTTACTTAAATTCTCACATTATTATGTCACTTATTAATTTTTTCTTCTTATTATTCTTTATGTTATTAAAAAGTAATAATTACTTACATTTTTTATTTATTTTTTCTTCTTTTTTCCAATCTATGAATAAATATTTATAAATAAAGAGCTAACTACATTTTTGGTCCTTGTGGTTTGGTGCGTATTTCATTTTTGGTCCAGTTTTTCAAAAAGTTTTGGCTTTAGTCCAAAATTGATAGTTTCGTTCCACTTTTAGTCCATTTTTATAACGAAGTTAGTTCAGTTAAAACGTGTTTAAAAACGTAGTAAAAGGTGAGGTCCTTAATCAACCATTAAAAGTGGTATTTCCCCTTAAATTGCATTTCATAACCCATAATAGAGACTACAATTAGGGTTGCCCTATTAGCTACACAAACTGGGCTCAGGCCAATGACCGATTACACTAGAACTACACAATATATGTCCTTTAACAGTTTGGTTACAAGTTACAAGTCCCATTACGTTTACTAATTATCCTAATAAAGAGAATAATAACTATGCATTATCATTCAAAGTATCACTTCTAGGTTTATAAACCAATAGTGACCTTGTTCCTGTAAAGTCACAAAAATGAAATAGACATTTGAATTACTACATGAAAGCATTTACGGCCGTCCGAATCCAAAGGGAGGGCGATGGCCGAGAAAGTGAGTGTTTTCTTGATGAGTCGAGGCTCTACAAGGTTACTATTGTGAAAATTA
Organism: Artemisia annua; assembly: GCA_014162995.1. Taxonomy (NCBI): domain Eukaryota; kingdom Viridiplantae; phylum Streptophyta; class Magnoliopsida; order Asterales; family Asteraceae; genus Artemisia; species Artemisia annua. The sequence goes on along the minus strand of LBNU01004341.1, from coordinate 107,079 downwards.
AATGAATGTTCATTTATACTTAGGGAAATATATTCCGGTTTCAAACTACTATAATTAATTTATTGTCACGTATACAACATTTTTTCGATTTAGCACTAAAGATCTCTATCATTTGGTTATTATTGATCGTTAACTTTGCATATAATTATCAAACATATGTCATGTTCTTTAATAAATCTAAACTTGAATATTTTGTTCTTTTACGGTTTTTATAAGAAAGTGAATGTGTGGCTTTCTAATTCTTACACATTTTGTAAACGAGAGAACATTATTTTCTAACAGTTATATGATTTTGATCCAAAAATTCCAAAAAGAGCACTATGTAACTGATGAAATGTATATCAAAATGGACAGAAACTAACCAATATGTGTCAACAAACTTAGTTATACACACTTTTTACCTAAAATAATATCAACCTCCTTTTTAAATTATATTTGACGATAACTGACCACTAGAAGACTATCTTATGCTTTTTTTTTTTTTTTTTTATCTCGATTTCAAGTAAAAACATGTCTCACAATCAAAACAAACTTAGTTATGTACACTTTTTTACCTAAAATAATATCAACATTAGCTTTAAATTAGATTTGACCACTAGTGGACTATCTTACGCTTTGCTTTTTTTATTTCGATTTCAAGTAAAAACATGTCTCACAGTCAAAACAAACATTGAAAGTTTAAGAATTGTATTAATATTCCGATTGCCAACAACCTTCCCGATGTTGCTAGATTTAGGAAGCATAATACTAATCTCACCACAATTGGTTTGTGTATGTCATACTATATAAACTATCCACATTTTCTTTCTTCAACCAAAATGTGGGACAATTGTTTTCAAAAATGAAAATACTATGGTACCTAAATACTACGGAGTATTTGCTTGTACAGATTTACTAATCTAATATGTACCATCTATAATATTATATTTTTTTTTTAGAAAGGCAACATAACATTGAGAACTTTCGAGACTAAATTACAATACAAGGCGCCCCATCTTAATAATCAAGATAATTAAAAGAGAGAGGGCCCAAAAGAGAATTGACAAACAAACGAAAAACAAAGATAAAAGTCCTACCATAGCGTTACAAAGTAGCTAACTCGGAAAAAACAAGAACTAAATTACTGGCTCGCAATATATTAAAGACCAGCCCAATGCCTCTTGAGTATAACTCTAGATAATGTTGTCCACAGTTGGAGCATGAACACAAGATTCCTATCTTTGACTACAAGAAAGTCACCATATGCAGCCATCACCACATGTTCCCATTTTTCTTATTAGAATACTATATGATCATTTCAAGTACTGATCCCAGCAGTGAATATAGGACAGCAAAACAAGGATAGTATGCAATATCCCACAACTCAAATGTTAGTCATCATAATTCATTTATCTTTTATCTTTTGAAGTTACACGATTAGATGAAACGTGTGATGATGTGAGCATCTTTGGGTACATAGTTTGGAAGAATAGGAATGCAAGAATTTTTGGGTCAAAAGTGCTAGATGGGTAGTTTCGAGTGCTCGGTTTTGTGATTTCATCAGTTGTGTGATCATTTGTTTAAATCAGTTGGGTCATGGGTAGTTGAGGGAGCTTATTGCTTATTTATTTTTCGGCTTCGGACCTGAGCTTGGAGTAGTGTAGTTTGTTTAGTGCTTCTAGCTCTTTTTTTAATATCATTTCGAGCGTAAATCACTTTTTGTGGAAAGCGGATATTTAAGTTTCATGTGACACTTTTTAATACGTACTATATCTATTACATTATACTATCTATCATAACACAATGGACCAAAGTCCCAGATTTTATTATTATATTATTTTCATTATAATATTATACTATCTATCATTGAAGGAAGGCCAAAACAATAACCCGACCCGTCTCGAAAATTTGTTACGAATAAATAAATGGCAACAAAGCTGGACATACGTGTCTTCATTATGTTGTCCCTTTTCTTACATGTGTCCCGCTTACGTATCCAAACATTTGATAACCCCTCAACACAAAATCAAAACACACAGATATACACACAATAAAGTCAATCACCGTCACTACTATAGTTTTTTTCTGGGGCTTATCTGCTCTTATCTAAATTGTCTGATCTTTGGTGGGTTTTGATTTCGTTAATGGTTTGTTTGATGTTTGTGAAAGTGTTTTGTGTTTGCTTTTGTATGGTGACTATTTGACTTTTTATTTTTTGGTATTTAACTGGAACACAAGGAAGAAGAAGACGGGCCATAGTAAGTCTCGGGGTTTTCACTTTTAGCCATATTGTCTGAATTTTGTTACTTTTGTTAATATGTGTGTTTAATTTTGGTTTGTTATATTTGTAATTTTGTAGGATAACATTTTTGCTTCATGACCAAGAAGATGAGAAGAATGAAGTAAAAGCAAAGGGAGATATTCCAATTTGTAAGTTTATAAATTCTAATTTTCGGATATTCATGTCACTAGAATTTGGGGGTATTAGTTTGTGGAGATGTGGTTTTTTCTTTCTTTTTGATGAATGGGAAAATGATGCTGGGTTTTGTTCCCTTTTTTTTATTTTGGTTAACTATTGATAGAATGGTTATATTGTTATTGATTGTTGTTATTTTTATGTAAAAAACTTACTAAAAGGTATGATTTTCTTGCAATTTTTTAGGTGTTGAATCGAAAGAAGGTTTGTGATTTCGAGCAATTGCCGAAATTTTTTGGGTTTTTTCTACCTTCACAGGTTGTTTCGGTGCGTGTGAATTTCTTTTAATTAATGTCCCTACTTTTTAGATCTGAGTATTCATTAGTTTTTACTTGACGTTGTTTCTTGGATTTTTGAGTTGATTTTTGGGTGTTATTTTTCAGCTGCGGTTGATCCACAAGTTATGTGTACCAGGACGGAGCAAAGGCCGTTGTGTTGTGCTATCAGTCGTCAGCGGCATCAGTGGTGAGCAAGGTTTGTTTTAACATGTATTTCGCGTTAATCTTTGTGCTCATCTATAATTACATGTCGGAGGTACTGTGAATTATTCAGTAAACCAAGGTGTAGGTTCTTTTTTTTTGGTCTTCACTAAAATGAGTTATAAACCCATCGACTACAACCGTTCTACGGATAACACGTGTTTTCAAACTCTTTAGAGCACGGGTACGTGTCCACAAACCAATCATCCATGAATGACTAGAATAGCAAAATCAATCTTATCAAAAATCACAAACCTAAAAAAGAAGGCAAAACAAACGGTTGATGACGGTTGTTAGATTCATGGGAAAACCGAGTTTTTTGGGTTGTTTATCTCGACAACGAATTCTTGGGTTTAAAGATTATTGTGTAACCATTTTTTTTAGTTTTTATGTGTTTTTAGTTATGTTGGATTTCTGATAAATAATTACATCTCCTTTATTGTATCTCCAATTTGATGTAGGTTTGCTATTCTGAGTTCTTTGATACAGAACGGCATCCAAGACGGGACCAGATCCTAACCTCGAACATGGGTATGAACCATGGTACTATTTCTTATATCATTATGATTTTTATAAAAGACTTTAATAACTAATTAACTTATTGGAGTTTTAAAGTTGTTGGTGAAGGATGTACCGATAAGTTTTGTCCCTTTTAGATTGCCTTTTAAATATCCCTTTTGGGTCAAGTGTGATGGAAAATTGTCATAGTAAATAAGCAGCTACTTGCTTATTAGAAACTGCCTTTTTCACTTTAAATAAGCAACACAAGCAAAAGTGGTTTCAGTGACACATAACAGGTCTTGCTCTGGGGGGAAAAAAAGTCCCGAGCACATCCTAGATATACATTGGTTTGGGAATTAAAGGATGCTTGATTACTATTGGGTTGTTCGCTATACAAAGTTTGTGAGGTTAGGACAAACACACACTAGGTATGGTTTAGCAAACAATAGCCAAGATACATATCTATAAGATCAAAATTCAAAAGTATATTTTCATAATACTGTCAAAAATCAATATCAGCCGAAATAAGGTAAGCTCATAAGCCGGCAAATAAGCTTAAACAAACAATCTTAAAACGTTATGCCAAACATCCTTAACTTTTAGCCACATGCATGTGCATTTACTTTAAACATCGGGAAGACAGCTGCAAAAGAGGTGAAAAGTTCTCATTTTCTGAAGTAGTTGAGGCAAAAAAATAGGTTATACCGAACCATACCCAAGGGCGATCTCGCGGAACATACGTAGTTAGAAAAGTATTTCAAACCGGTTTATATCTGTATTTCATTTTATTTCCATGACATGTTGATGTGCTTTTTCCAATATTCTTTGTGCTCACCTATAATTACATGTCGGAGGTACTGTGAATTATTCAGTAAACCAAGCTGCAGGTTCTTTTTTTTGGTCTTCTTAACTTAAGCTGACGTCTTATATATGGGAATTCAAGGCCGAGTATGAGCAAATAACACCCAGACTGAACGTCATTACAAGCTTCTATTTGAACTCCAATATTTGATTATCACTTTCCTTTACTTCAATTGTTTGAGCCATGGCGGGCTCGAATACCCTTTTGTCCAGTTCTGCGCTCGCAAATCTGAGCCAACCGGTTTCACAGTTGGACAAAATGAGCCTCTTTTATAAAGTTTCAACTTTTATATGCTGACGTTAGTTTAATAAGTTATTGCATTCTGAGAACAAAATTGTGTTGTTTCCATACAGCCTCCCAATCTAGATTCAACATAAATTTAGGACTACTCAGCGTGGTTATATCAATTTAAACAGCGTTAATCGTTATGTTTTCCGTGACATATTCCTGTAAAAAGAAAAAGAAGCTGCCTCAGCTGAAACAAAGAGGTAATTGAAAAGGGAGTTATATCCTTTTAGGAACAAAAGATTAGAAATTATCCATACAATATACAATTTGTATGTATACGAATTATGGCAGAACCAAGTAATCAAGAAAATCTGAACGTTTTTGTTGCAGGAAACAGGTCTTCGTTTGGTAAAAAGAGTGCAAGTGTTCATATGGAAGATCTGGATGACATTCCTTTGTTTGGTCTACATGAATTGAAAAACACGAATACCACGGTGACGGGTCATCCGGACCGGTACGCACACAGTTATTCATAGAAGGTCCGGAAGAAACTACCGAACAATACACCACTCCCACCGAGCCAACAGCCGAAGAAAATGAGGCACTGGCAACACCACTCTCAGAAGCAACCGAACGTCAAGACACAACCGCAGCTATCGAAGATCAACCAGTCGCAACAACACCTGCACAACAAGCAACACCTGAAGCCGAATCTAGCCAACCCAGCAAGAAAGCAAAGCACAACTGACAGACCGCTACAACATGGTAACCAGCAACAACATAATGTACAGTAACTTATCAGAAAATATCAATGTATGTATATAGGCAGTAGCCCCTCTAAAAGTGCAAGCATGAAACCTGTAGGCCGCACGCTTGCCACATTTTGGAAGTGCCAACTATCTAGGATAGATATGTCTAGGTTAAAACCCATTGGGTAAGTCTAAATACACCAAGATTATTAGGCAATAATTGTGTGTTTGACTTTTTATTTATTGATTTTCTTGCTTCACTAAAATCAATAATAGTAGTAATTAAAACTTCTTATCTTTCACATTTTTACTTTCTCTCTCCTCCAAAAATCTACACCCACCGTTAGTGACTAGTCCACCACCTCACTACCACTTCACAAATTGCAAAAACCCCATTTCAACCAAAGATTACAAGCCAAATATATAAATCTAAAAAAGTAAAAATCAAAAAATCAAAGATCGACCAAAATGAAACTAAAAAAACGTGGTTTTCCTGTGACATGGATGTACCCGTCTGACATGACGGTGGTGGTTCCCCGGTGGTATTTCCGACGACATGGAAGAAGACGGTTGTAGTTTATGGCCGNCGCCAAAAAGGACAAAGTGGGGGACAAAAAGTACACACTAAAAATAGGGGGTGCTTGGTTAGTAAAAATAGGGACACAGCCATGGCCCAATCGAAATCAGCAAATCAAAATCACATCAACGAGAAGTCCAAAAGCTTACAATCAACTAGGGACACAGCCATGCATGTCACATCTAGTGTTGTAAAGCTGCAAACACAAACAGGTTCTTCTTTCACTTGGCGGGAGGCTGGTTTTCCATGGATTTTTCTTCATGGGGTCGTCTCCTGTTGTTGTATCTTGAGTTTAGCCGGTTGCTGATTCGTTGTCATGGCCTCTCCAAAGGCATTAGTCCCAAACTATATATAACACATAGAATAATAAGTTTTGCAGGAACACATAAATAAAGGAAAAAAGAATCACTTTTAGTGTACAAAACGTAATGTTATACAAGAAAATGAAGTAACAATTTATGAAGACAGGAAAAAGTTACGCACAAACATGAAGATTAGAGAGTAACTGTTACATATGATCAACTTTCTATCCATATTTCCAAGCGAATTTAAATGCATTTGTTCAAAAATTTGTCCAGAGACGTTCAGAATTATAAACACTTATATGAGTGTTACTATGCCAAAATATAGTAATAATAATAATAATAATAATAATAATAATAATAATAATAATAATAATAATAATAATAATAATATGTAGATGTATAATTGATATTTGATTTGTTGCAGTGAAGAATAAAGATCTTAATGACACTAAAAGTGCTCGATAGCTTAAGAAAAAAGGATAGTGCTTGATAACGAATAAAAATATATTGTACCCTTATGCAATTTCTAGCTCCATCGTTGCAAGTGTAACCATTTGGGCAACAATATGTATTGGCTCCCCCGCAGCATTTGTAATCACTTGGGCAACAATATTTGGTTCCCGTGCAGCACACTGCACTTGAATAAGGGCAACACCCTTGAAATGGTGCATCGTTACAACAAGTCTGCCCGGTGCTACATGACGGGCCGCCACCACAAAGAGAGTTGGTAACTGCCAATGATGAAACATAGATGAACAAAAGAACAAGAGTGAGTAGGGAATTTGAGGTACTCATTTTTGTGAGCTGATGAATGAATCTTGAAATTAGTTTCTTCATTTATAGAGGCGTTAGTTACATGTTTCCTCCTTCTGGTTTACATATATTGGCGCCTTTAGTCTTTTTTTCGAAATAACTAGAGTTAATTACAAAAATGGTTCACACCTTTTGTTCTAAAACTACAATAATTAAACGTCATAAACTAAAATCCATTTGCTGTAATAAAGTTCACTAATCATATAAACAGTAATTTACTCAAATAACTACATAAATAGTCGAGTAAATTGCAAAAATCGTCCATAAAATTTGACCAATTTGCATGTTTCGTTCCACACATTTCAAAACTGCAAGAATCGTCCCTAAAGTTCGGCCCGTGTGCATGTGTCGTCCCTAAAGTTTGGCCCGTGTGCATGTATCGTCCCTAAAGTTTGACTAATTTGGGACGATATATGCCCCAAAAAGGACGATATATGCCCCAAAGGTTAACTTTAGGAACGATCTTTGCAGTTTTGAAATGTGAGAGACGAAACATGCAAACGGGCCAAACTTTAGGGACAATTTTTGCAATTTACTCTACCGGGTGAACGGACGACGTCGTTTCGTCAAAAAGAAAAAAAATCGCAACATTCTTGCGGACTGTGTGACAATTTACGAAACTACCGTGTGTATTTATTAAGATAACCCGTCAACACTCGACAATCAACATGGGACGATATAGTCGATGATTTTATGTGTGTATTTAATAAGGTACCCGTCAATACTCGACAATATAATCAATATGGGACGATATGGTCAAGATTATGACATCATTACACNATGATCTTGTGGGACTGAATTTTGCAACACGGACTAAAAAAAAAAGCGTGTCAGTCTTGAAATGAGAAGAACATGAGAGGTGGGAAATTGATTTTATTATATTACATTACACTATATATCATTTCTCGCTGGATCGGTTTCCCAGATTTCATTAAAATATTGTTTCTACCTGTTTTGCTATAAATTAATGTTTTTTACCCGCCAGTACAATAAAAATTGTTATGATACCCATCACTGATTCATACGTGTCTCTCTTTCCCTGATACGTGTCTTTCTTCTCTCAAACACCGTTGATTCATCAAATCACAGACACATAATTTCATTCTTGACTATTATGAATATCAGATCCAACAAAAAAGGTTTATCCCACAAACGATTTTAGTGGTGGTGATGGCCGGTGGTTAGTGGTGGTGGTGGCCGGATGGGGTCTCAGAAGTGGTTAGTTTTTCTATTATACTTTTAATTTTAATGAATTTGGTTTTAGTTTTTGATGAGTGTGTAAATACTCATCATTTTCTATCACCTGAACTGCCAAAAACATCCAAAAACACCAAATAATGCATCAAAATAATGGAAATATTCCNGCTATATATCATTTCTCGCTGGATCGGTTTCCCAGATTTCATTAAAATGTTGTTTCTACCTGTTTTGCTATAAATTAATGTTTTTTACCCACCATTACAATAAAAATTGTTATGATACCCATCACTGATTCATACGTGTCTCTCTTTCCCTCATTCCCTGATACGTGTCTTTCTTCTCTCAAACATCGTTGATTCATCAAATCATAGACACATAATTTCATTCTTGACTATTATGAATATCAGATCCAACAAAAAAGTTTTATCCCACAAACGATTTTAGTGGTGGTGATGGCCGGTGGTTAGTGGTGGTGGTGGCCGGATGGGGTCTCAGAAGTGGTTAGGTTTTCTATTATACTTTTAATTTTAATGAATTTGGTTTTAGTTTTCATAATCGAACACAAGAGAGAGTATATTTCTTTTGTTGTACTTGACTTTTGCTTTGATCAAACTATTTGCAGCTTGTCATTGCCGAAGAGACCTACAAAGACATTTTAAACTGTCACATGAAGTTATTTTGCCAAGATCTTATATTCAGGTCATTTCTCGCTTTTTCTTTTCCATCTTTCAGTTGTTCACTAAGGCAGGTCAAAGTGGGTCATGTCAGCTGGATATTCGACCCACCAACACTCTTTGTGAAACTGTCTCACAAATGAAATGGATAAATAGCCATGGATTATAGAAAGTTAAAACATCAATTTCATCCGATGCATATTATATAAAGGAATTGCCAACCGCCTAAAAATTACTTATCAGGTTATTGTATACTAAAATATTATGTCTCATCCTAAAATGCAAATCCAAACACACCCTGTTCAATATTGGTGAAGGTAAATATGAGTTTACATGCGAAAATTGACTTATACGTTGCAACTAAGATAAATATGAAGGATGTGTGTACTTTGAGTATTCCCCAGCATGTAGCAGAATTTACATACATGCACTCTTATATGTTTTGTGCTGATATCAGTATTGACTTTTTATGTGTTATCTTGGTCACCACGCCAACATACGGCCATATGGTTGAAAATTAGGAAAGATGGTGGAAGACACATCAGAGTCCCGGGGTATCAATTGGTGGTTTTCGAAGTTGCTACGTCCGATCATGTTGGGAATATTACTTTCCATAAGGTATCGTGTTTGTAGTTGATTGTAATCATCATTTATTTTCATGATTTGAAATGTAAATGTAATCCTTATTGTCATTACATTGTTTTTGCAAACTGCTTATACAGATATATTAGCTTATAAGCTGCTTTGTGATACATTAAATGGCTTTCGATTTTATGGCAGGGTGGTTGATATAAACCACTTCCAAGGAAATGAAGATTGTCGATCCAGAAACCACTTCCAAGGAACCAACGTGGTGCAATCTGTATTCGTGATGATAAAATCATGAAAGGTTACCTAAACGACTCTGAAGCAACAAAGAGAATGATTGTAGACGGATGGTTGCATACCCTTTGATATTGGGTGCATTGATGACTTGCACCACCTGAGTCAAGCGCTTATGCTGTCCCGTAAATGCTAAACAATACGAGTATACTATGCTTCTTAGTTACTGTTAACGGATGCACATGAAATATTAGGACCTAAACTGTTATCGTAACATGTTCGATAAATGTAATAACTGAAGGATCATCCGACACAAGATAGCCAAACTTCTGGAATATTCGTCTTCATCGGGTGATGAACATACATCTGTACTTGGTGTTAGTGGCTCTTTTGAGCACGGTGTCGATACTGGTGGTGCTGCATTATCTGTACCTAATGTCTGAAACTGTAAGCGAAAGTATGTGGAGTCGACTGGCATGGCGTCATGGGTTTGTATTCTTTAATAGCGAAACTAATTACGAGATTTGGTTTGTGGCTCCTGTAGCTGCAGAAGTTCAGAACAGGTTTCATCTAAGAAATGTATTAACTAATCGTAGCATTGTTAGTCCAGCTGTGAAGGGTAAGTCGTAAGTTATTATTTGTCTATGTAATATTTTGTATTCTTTAATAGCGAAACTAATTACGAGATTTGGTTTGTGGGTCCTGTAGCTGCAGAAGTTCAGAACAGGTTTCGTCAGCAGATGCACTTCGAGCAGCAACAGATTAGCGCTAAAGAGGTTTTATGAACAAGTTAAAGGTGGTGCATGCAAAGAAGTTAGAAGTGATGCACACACGGTCTGTCTTCTTAGCACATGTAACTGTATATATAAGAACTTGCCATGAAAATGACCGTCTTTTGCCCACGGGTGTGTCCCATGGTGGTGAGGCTACTTTCACTTCCCATTCCCAAGGTTGGTAGTTCTCATGTTTTCATTCATTCCTGTGGTGTTAGAGCGTGATAGGCAGTGATTCGTTTGAACATGTTTTTTGTAGCAGGTTCCATACATCCAACAAATAGGTCTGTGACATTGGACTTTCAAGCCGCTGTAATTCGTCATCAAAAGACTGCTGATGATGAAGGATTTCGAACTTTGGATGATCTTATTGCAAGGGTTGATGACCATGGCTTATCAGGAACAGGTAATTTCAAACTTGAAAGATGTTGCTTATTGTTGTTGTATGTTGACATGACTTTTTATATTAACATACGTCTGCACGTTTCAGTTCCACTGGCGTTTTGTGGGAATGATGGTGTCAATGGAAATAGTGATGCTTTTCGAGCCAACATTTTCTCGCAGAATGTCGCACTTGAAGAAACCAGGTAAATACTCATGTGAAGTTTTGTATCAACTTTAATCGATTGTTTTATTTGAGCAGAATGTTTGATATTCAAAGTAGTGATAATAATCAAAGTAATGTAAACTATGTCAAACTTTAATACTTAAGGACCTACTGATCATTAAATTAGATGACAAGTCAAAAAAGAGAATAGGTTTAGAATACCATAAAAACTATTTATAGGTGCACTAAAAACACAACCATTAAGAGATAATCACTTTCGCTTTGCGATGCTAAACGGCACCTTCGATAGCTTTTTTTTTCTTATTAGTGTCATCTTTTCGAAAATCTTTTGCATTATATGGAAGTGGATAAGTTCAAGTAACTTTATGGCTATATTTATGAACGCTTTTTAACGCTCCCATTGGTTATTTATAGTTGACCAACTTTACTTTCAATTTGCAGCGCTCATTCGGTTGGATACCGGTGCGCATGGTAGCAACAAGAAAGTGTTGTAAAAGAGGGCTTCTAGAAGTGCAGGTTACATATAACCATGTTGTCGACTAGAATTTCTTTGATAGACATGAGAAGCAGATCTGGCTGCAGTTTAAGGAGGTCGACGAGAAGCAAAATTGCTGTTATATTAACTTTTTAAAGGTCAGCGCTGGATTACTGTTACTTCTTTTGAGTCAATTTTGTTGTTAACGGAGTTTGTTGAAATGGTAATAATAGTAGTTATTGGTGGTTGGTTTTATTGCTAAGTGTTGACCTTTTTTTCAGCTATTATATATGTTAAATCCTATCATATTATGTTTTTTCATAGTGTTGTTATATCAGTTACTGTATGTAGTTGCTATGATGTACATACATAAAAACGTGCTCCTCTAATATGTACAATAACCTTTAGTACTTAAAATACTTTAACCCTATGACAACTCTAGCATCTGCCTCAATAGTTTGATTTTATTGTTAGTTATGATTGAACAGGTGTAGTGTTGTTTATATGAGTAAAGAGATAAACAGATAGTTGTATCAGCATAGCGGCTTCTAAATTGCAAGTGTAAAACCGGTAGGAAAAACCCTTGCAATGTTTTGTGATCAGCATCCTGGTAATACATCTATCCAATTTTCTATGCCCCACACTGCTTGCAAACATACCAACTACACAAACAGGTTTGTCGCACAGGTATAGAGGCCCCCGCCGCAACGCGGCGGGTTCCCTCTCCTTGTTATTTATCAAAACATGAGAGGTGGGAAATTGATTTTATTACATTATTTATTAAAACATACTCTTTTTATATGGGTTCTATACCCAACCTTGCATACACAAAGTTCGCACACTCACTTTCCTCTTTTCTTTAACTATTATTACCACAAGTTTTTGACAATGTTCAAAGAAATACAAATGTAATTGATTTGAGAGCCATGTATCAATTGACTTCTAACACTCAAACAAGGATTTCAACCGATCAAAGGAAGTATCAAAAAGATTTCAAATTTAATCAGGTGAAAACATAATATAGCCATTGGCGTGAACATTCCAAATGTTGTTGATGACTAGAAATTGAAAACTTATGGATGAATTTCCCTCACAAGTATTAATAGACCCAAAAAAAGAAGAAAAAAAGAAGTGTAACAACGTTCGTTAGGCGGTAGAAGTAACTCCTTTATAGCCTAGGATCTTTGAGTTTAAAAAGGGCTTTTATAACTTAGATTTGTAATTTGCTAATTCCATGTTTTTTTACTTGCTTTTTTGTAACTTTATTCTTCACTAACTAGCATTGTACACGTGTAATGCGGCAATGACAAAAACATAATTTATTAGGCGAGCAGTGTCCCAATGGTAACTTATATTGTGTCCCAATGGTAATTTATATTGTGTGAGAAGCTCTTCAACCAAATAGTTTTGGATTTAAGTCTTGCTTAGAACATGTGAAATAAATTGTGGTGTATATTGTATGATATAAATAGTTACCTTCTAAAAATTAATAGGTCCGTTTTCTGAAAATCAATTTTATTTGTGCCAAACGGTAATATAGTCGCATATGAGATTTTGCTAGTTTACTTCCATAGGTATTTCTATGCAAAATGGTAAAGTTTGCCGATTAAAGATATTAGGAAAAAAAAATGACTAGATAATCATTCATCCATTTATGAATGAATGAAAAAAGAATTAATTTAAGTCAAAAAAGAGAATAGGTTTAGAATACCATAAAAACTATTTATAGGTGCACTAAAAACACAACCATTAAGAGATAATCACTTTCGCTTTGCGATGCTAAACGGCACCTTCGATAGCTTTTTTTTTCTTATTAGTGTCATCTTTTCGAAAATCTTTTGCATTATATGGAAGTGGATAAGTTCAAGTAACTTTATGGCTATATTTATGAACGCTTTTTAACGCTCCCATTGGTTATTTATAGTTGACCAACTTTACTTTCAATTTGCAGCGCTCATTCGGTTGGATACCGGTGCGCATGGTAGCAACAAGAAAGTGTTGTAAAAGAGGGCTTCTAGAAGTGCAGGTTACATATAACCATGTTGTCGACTAGAATTTCTTTGATAGACATGAGAAGCAGATCTGGCTGCAGTTTAAGGAGGTCGACGAGAAGCAAAATTGCTGTTATATTAACTTTTTAAAGGTCAGCGCTGGATTACTGTTACTTCTTTTGAGTCAATTTTGTTGTTAACGGCGAGTTTTTTGAAATGGTAATAACAGTAGTTATTGGTGGTTGGTTTTATTGCTAAGTGTTGACCTTTTTTTCAGCTATTATATATGTTAAATCCTATCATATTATGTTTTTTCATAGTGTTGTTATATCAGTTACTGTATGTAGTTGCTATGATGTACATACATAAAAACGTGCTCCTCTAATATGTACAATAACCTTTAGTACTTAAAATACTTTAACCCTATGACAACTCTAGCATCTGCCTCAATAGTTTGATTTTATTGTTAGTTATGATTGAACAGGTGTAGTGTTGTTTATATGAGTAAAGAGATAAACAGATAGTTGTATCAGCATAGCG